>JAQFYB010000137.1:0-78926 GCA_034694085.1 Pogonognathellus longicornis
CAGTGCCTTCAGTTTGGCTATCCGATGATAGTAGAAGTTGTCACTGGCCAAATTTTAGTGGTCCTAAGTTATCAAAGTTTCTGAAAAATCAATTCTCTCAGCCTGGAGCGAATTGGTCAACCTATAAAGTAACTCGAATCTTCTCGTCATGTGGTAAGTACAACTATTCATTATACACTTTCGTAAAGTATTCTGTTGTATGATGAGTCAAATATTGACACTAAGAAATAATACTTTAATTATAGTTTAATAATGATTTAATTGCTTTAGACACCACACAGTAAAAAATGATTTAGTACGCATACGTACTGATTTCGCCTTAAATACATTCGTAGTGAAATGTAATACGCTAGGAACTTTCTACGTACTTAAATTAAATACGCGCAACGTACTGAACAAATGATGCATACTATCAGCAAACCGTATTTGTCATCAATATGCAACATCTTGCGTGCAAGCTTCTGTTCTACCATATCGCGCATTAGTACGCAATGTACTGAACTTGACAATATTAATAAACATGAGTTTAGTGCGATAGTGAACTGAAAAAAATTCTTATGAAAGTTTATGAGAAGTTAAAAGCGCGCATTCATTAACTAGAAGCAAGATAGGGGAACAGCATAAAGACAGTGAGTGTAAGGAAGGTGAAGCGAGTACATATCCCACTGGCGACTTGAGGCCGTAGTGGGTTTTACTTTTTGCTTTGATTTTGATTTCCTTTTATTAGTACGTATATACTGTTCCTAGTATAATCTGCGTACTTAACTGCAATACGTTCTAACAATGTGTAGCAATATGTAGATGTACTAAGGTTCACATCATTTGATAATAAATTGCGTAAGTACGTAATACATACTTAATTTAAGTGGGAACCGCTCAAGTCCCAAAATTCGATATGTATGTACTTACATTTTAGTACGGACAGTGATAAAATCACAGGGGAATTTTTACCGTGTAGAAGACTATCCGTTAATTAGCGTGTAATCTAACTGTAAATGTGAAAAATGTATATCCATCTTTTAAAATATAAATAAAATCACTGTTTAGTTTTAATGGAAGCAATAATGGTATGTGTGTGTTGTACCTCTATCTTTATCATACTTATGTATCACGGTTAGATTTAACCGTTAAATCTTTTCACAAACACTTTTGACCTGAAATGTCTATTACATGTGTATCCCGTCTTCTAAAATGTTTATCATCTTCGTCATCAAAAATATTTCTACACAACGAATTTATTCCCCACATTCGTGCGAGTTATTTCTTTCATTTTATAACTGAAGTTACTTTTCAATACTAAATAAATCTAGCATTTTTGTTTACTAAAAAGTATTGCTCCACAATTGTCGGTACGTTACAGATTAAAGGCCAACTTTTCGAGTTCTGATTTGAGTTATAGATTACAAAAGATGTATTTGTGGTATATTCTTTGAACGTATGGGTAGAATTTAAACCTTCTGCACACAAGACAGATTTTTGAGGTTTCTCATAGCATAGTGTTTAGTTTCTATGTATGACTGAATTTGATTAAGTGTGCAACACTAAAATTGATTGTTCGCTCTTAGCTAAAAGCCGTTTAGATACAAATACATAATATTGCACTAAATGCACACAATGGAATCGCATCACACTAAAGACCTAAATAATACTTCTCTTTCATCCACTGTCGAGTATGTTGGTCTTGTAAGTGCAGTCTTACGATTAGTCTTACTTGTGTACCCAGTTGTGTAGAAAGTAATCTGCAGGTGTTAATAAAAGCAAAATTAGGTATAAGTTAGGCAATGAAAAATGTGTAATAAAGATGCACTATGAATAATACTTATATAAAACAAATTAATTGTGTTTTAGTAGTATACCATTTAAAATGTTGTTTTCTTACAAATAAATTCGCCGAAGCCTATAAAATATTTAGTTCTCCGTAAAAGGATTCGTGTCAGTAAAATTATAAATGAACTCAAAGCCAACAAAGCAATAATTAATGTGGATATATAAACACATCATTGAATTAGAACACAGTAAAATAATGACCACACTAGTAACTTGTAATACGAGGTTGTAACTGCCTTTTTTATGTAGTTTCGGAAGTGTTGGAAAAATATGGACGAGACATTGGAAGTGGAAGTAGTAAATAGTTGGAATTGGTCCCAGTTGAAACAAATTCCTGTTACATGCTTGTTGCTTTAGTAAGTACAGTACAGTACAAACTTATTTCATAGGTACCTACCTAATACGTATGATATAGGTACCTGGAAGACACTAAAGGATTTAAATTAAAAATATACACAAAATATAAGCAACCTCGTTTCCGTACCTAAACTATATACCTACTACTACACAGCACATGTTTTGATCTGTGAATACCACGAATCCCACAGACAGATTAATAATATTAGGTAGTTTTCTTTTGTATTCTTAGGAAAATAGGAAATCAAGTGTAAAAAATAGGGACAGGAAGTGTGAGACAAAGACAAGTGTGAAGAAGGCTGACTGAAGTGAAGGAACCATCATGAATTCATGAAAGTGAGGTAACAATGAACCATGCACGCAACACAGACACGACTTGATACAAGTTGCAAGCAGTAGCTACTTATTACCATTAACGCTTAATTTCAACCAATATAAATACACAATCGTACAATCTCTACAACTGCTTTTTCTTACAACTAAATTCTATCGGCAACAATCTTTGATGGTGTCTCGTCTATTACGCCAGTACTACAGGCGCTAGGCGGATGCACTGCTATATTATACTAGTTCTATAATACTAAGGAGTGTATCTCTGTGTGTGCATAGTATTAGTTATCAATGTTATCATGGATATCTATAGTTAGATGTACATACATAATATTATATTCTTTGTTTTGAATATACTGTATATGGAAAATATTCTGGGCAATATAATGATAGGTTTATTTCTATATAATATAAAGTAGTAGTTTATAATTTAGATATATATTTGGTAAAGTAAGTAGGTAGGTATGTAGGAGTTTATTCATATAATATATCCATTGGTTCTAACAATTTTAAAATAGCCTGATAACATATTAGGGGATTACAATCCAAAAAAACAGAAACGCTTTTTTTGATCATTTTTAATGCGCATGAGTGACCGATCATATATTTACAACCCCTTCTTTATCCTTTAAGTGAACAGTACGTTAACCATTAGAATTGAATATTAATAAACATAAGAACGTAAGAATAATTTCAATTTTATCCAGGTATGTTAAATCTTTTCTTTTTCCGCACATGAAATATATAATCCTGAAAAATGATCCGGCCTTTTAATTCGCAGAAGAAAAATTGCATCTAATTTTAATCACTTTAATCAGAAGCGTTTTTGGATTGTACACCTCTATTAATTGTACTTCTTTTAAACTACAATATTACATATATTTCCATACATCTGAAACATGGCCACTTAATATGTGTAAAGTAAACTTCGCCCCTATGTCAGCTTCCAATAGCTTATGGGTTGATCACTAAACGTAGGTTATAGCAAACATACAAATCACAATATATAAATATATATACAATTGTACATATATGACTGACTATATAACACAAGGGAAAAAATTCCATGAAAATCCTTGAGTTAATATATCCGAATTTATTTAACTATTAATGTACATAATTCATACCTGGTCCTTTAAAGTGACCGTACAGATAAGAAGTAACCTCAGTCATTGTTATACGAGGGGGATTGCCAAGTCAGTACTGTAACTTAGTTTGCTGTGCAGCATTTCAAAGCACAAAGTGAGTGTATCCTTGACTCAACTACAACGGTGTGGTGTTAAAGACATGCCGAAGCCGAATGTTATCAATGGGGTTAATTGTGTAGATGAAGGAATGCATGATAGCACTGGTAGAAAAGTTCTTTCTTGGATCCATGAAATCCAACAGCAGCAGCATGAAGGAGAGATCAGTTCTATTTCAAAGTAGTGGCTTGATACTACTAACTGTCCAGATTCTCAAGGCCATCGAACCGAACTCCATCCGCTTGCCGTGCAAAATTTACCCACCTGGATCTTGAACAATTTATTGAAGGTTGGAAAATGGACGGATTTTTCACCAAAATTCACAAAAACGGGAGAGCTATTTCGCTGTATGCACAACTTATCACTTTTTCGAGTAGTTGAGGTCAAGGGGCACACGTTGATAATAAATTTGACACTATATATATTTACTATTTACCTAATTTTTGGCTAAAAGAAGCGTCGATTACAGAGGACCATGCCCCCTGGTAAAGAAACTATAAAATATAGGCATAGATAGAAAACAAACCCTTTTGTATCCAACTGCAACTGTGTGTGTATGACTATTATTATACAGCAGGTTAGAAACCTTCACATTTGTTGGAATTATGGTATAGGATGGTTCAGGTTGTGGTAAGAGGAAATAGGTGAACGTCATATGAATATGGTGGCACACAGCTAAGGAATAGGAAGAAGGAGTAGCAGACGGAGCAATAATATCCATTCCATACACAAAATCCAATTCAACATAATATGTAGCCGAATTTTTTACGTTGAAATGCTGAGACATGAAAATCTCTTCCAGCTTTCGTATCATGGTATCTCGTTTGTCTCTTCAACTGTTTTTGCTGCATGCAACATGCAACAAGCACTTTTTCTTTGTGTTCACTTGTCTACTTTCCTTGCTACTTTAAAAGAAATGAATTTAAAACCCTTCCTGACCCGGAATTACTATACAATTTATGCTGGCTTCCAGCAGTTGGTGGTTTCAATGCGTCAGGACCTAAGCGAAACTAAAATCTTGAACTTATATACAAGCCTGTAGAAAACTTATCTTAGCATTGCAATAATTAGTTTGCTTATAAAACAAAAACGGTGATACAAGTAATATGTACTTATTACACACAATGTGTATACTTTTAAAGTCACTTTACAAGTCCAGTGTCTTTAATATATTACTGCAAGCGCATAATATATTTAACAACCTTATCATATCGCTTTAAATGATACCTGCTATATAAGTTTCATTTCATTAGATAGTCGTATTCGTAAAATGCAATTTAGTCAAATTTATGCGATATTATTACCTGCATAGATTTTTTTCACTTTAGCAAATAAACTATTTTTCTGGTTAGGTGTATTTCTCACATCATATGCAGTTGGTATACAGATACATCATTGATTACAAAATCTCCAGATCTCAATATTATGTTCATGTCATAGATGTAATGACAAGAAATAAATTGAAATAATGTGTTCTAAGACACTGTCGGTATACGGTGCATAATATTTATAAAGAAATCTTACTCTGTAATTTTATTTAGATATATTGTATACACATCATTTAACCTAATTGATATAATATTTTTATTAACTGCGTTGAAACAATGGAAAGTATAAGTATATTATAATAGGTCAAGTATGATTGTACAAATTACTAACTTGAGTAGCTACTTTTTAACGAAATTTTCACTCCATACCTTTTACATGTACATTTCCTCTTGAAAGACAGCATAATGACGATCAAAATATATTATGATTACGTATTTACATGTATAAAAATCAATTTAATCGTTTAATATTTGAGTAATAAGAGTTGCGGTTGCAAATAACCATGTAAACGTCACCTGCCTACTAAAATAAATTTTTTATGAAATGATTTATGAGGAAAACAAGTGCGGAGTAGAGTCGCCATGATATGGGACAAAGTTGGAAGGTACTTTCGTTATTACATAGACCATTAATAGGTCGCTACACCATGAAGTGGCAATATTTATATTAGTGGGATAGAGAACTAAGAATGGGATATGGAATGGAAAGTACAACATAATGCGAATCGCTGTTTGAAAATATTGTATTGATCGTAGTATTGTCAATGGAAGGTCGGACTATGAACTCGGAAGTGAGAAATAATGTTGACTTACGATGAGCGTGGTACAATGGTGCTACTCGTACACAGCTACATCTACAACTACTTGTCATGTAAATGAGTCAACGTCCACAGTTGTCCCACAGAAACACGCAGCATGAGATTTTGTTCTGCTCGTTCGTCAACCTACCCGCATATTATTTCCAACGTGTCTTCGTGTCACCGTTGTTGCTGCCTTCCAACTCACAGCAAGGTTTCCAACCGCTCTACCATGAAATCACCGTATTAATTGAATACAACTCCTTTTTCTTTTAATCATCTCACCAAGACAAACATATAATATTGTATTGATATATATAATATGTAAATTGCAAATTGATAACTTTCCTGTACATAATCATTTTATAAGTAGCTTGGGCCCTTGCAGTGTTCTGTGCATATGTAAAACAAACATGCACATAATAACATTGTTTTATTATAGTATCTTATAGTTCTCCTTAAATTCTACTTCTTTTAAACACTACATGCACACGCATATACACCATCGATTAAATTATCAATCGATACCAGCAAATTTGTCATAATATTCTAAATTATATTGACGCAAAATGAATAGTGTAATCCATTTTAGAAATAATTTCTTACGGATTTTATCCATTTTATCCAATTATTATCACTGCACCAATGCTAATTTAAACATTATTTGCATGATAAATATATTTTTGAAAGTAAAAATATAACTTATGCGTCATTTGGGCTTTTACTAAAGCATGAGTCAGCCTCAGTTTTAAAGATTCAGTAAAAGTGCTCACGCGATAATTTTACAGTTCTAGTAAGAGAAACTGACGAAGACGACATTCAGTGAGCCAGGTATATGCATTATGCATACTATTTTGTATAGATGTATCCCGTCCCGCATGCATGTCAGTATTTCACGATTTCAGTATAAGTATATATACCTACTTTACTAGAGACTGTTTTCATGCGAATGCTAAGAAAGCAAATGCACATTCATCAGCAGAAACCGAATAACTTCACTTAGGTATGGGACAGAAACTGAGGTTAAATCTAAAGATAGCTGAAAGTGTTTATAATTTACGAAGTACCAGGTGTAATGAGCAAAAACGTAATGCAGCTTACAAGCTATTTTTGCTCTGTGGAATATTTTTTGTTCACGCATAATTATAGAAATACCATCTATAGCTAAAATGGAGCCAGTGTTACCATATTGACCAATGCAACTATTTTATTTTCAAACATAGATTATATCCTTTATCGTAATTTTTATGCATTCCCTCAATTCAGTGCAAATGGCAATGGCACAGGCAGCACACAAATACAAGTGTTTTCTGGTGTAAGACCTTATTTTTATACCTTCATGAGCAATAGCTACCATAACATTTTTTTGAGCACGCGTCTGAAATTTATGATGGCTTGTATGTTCTACAGTTAGTGCTACAGTAAGTAAAAAACTACGTTAGTTATATTCTGCCTTTACGGAAACCTACATAGTTATTTATAATACCTATCGCATTGTAAAAATGTAAGTGAATTTTGTATAATACATATACAGTGTATACATGTACATTTATATAAGGTATAGCTCAAACATATACTGCCAGGTTGATAAAATCCAATGAGTGTGTTATTAGGTAGATAAAACACGAGATATTATTGTATGTAGGATTCATAAAGTCAGTGATCCATTGTACGTTAATCTCATGACACAGAGTGTGTGGATGTAGGTACTTACATTTCATTACATATATCCGGAAATGAACCAGTAGTTTTATTTGCAATCAATTCAATTTTTATTTGCTTACATTTTAGGTGGGCCACAATAATACACACAATGTTATTAAATTATTGAGAAAACAAAAGTAGTACATTTCTTTCCGGGATAAACCCTTTGTATACACAAACGCAGTGTACACTGTACACCACTGCTGCAACCTAATATTAGCCTACATGTCATGAAAAAACTCTGAAAATACAGTGGCACTTAGTACCTAGGTATATAGTTCACATTTAATCATTTATTATTGCCTTTAATCAGTTATATTGTAAAATGTTGATGAAAGTTATATGTTTAGCTATACTGTGTTTAGTGCATCATTGGTTTGCAATGTACGTAGCCTAATGCCTAATGCTTTGTTTACACAAAAGGTACGTTTACATTAATACCGGTATTTGCTTTACGAACATGTACTGTGAGCAAATAGATAAAACTTTTATACTATGTTTGCTGATGTCCATGATATATTATAATGTATCATAGGCATATATTGTCATTGCCGTTGGAAATGTTTCTAAGTTGTATTTTCATGCAATTTATTTGTTTGACTACCGCATAATTAATTTAATTGATTAATTAATAAATATATTAATATTTGTCGATATAAATTTGTGTCACAATAATATTTACATGGTCGAAGGATGTCATACGCACCAATGTTAATAATATTATTGTTTACTATTTTACACAAAACACACGTGCATCGTAGCGACAAGCATTTTCATTTCAATAATCACGCTGTATATTATTAAGCAAAGGTTTTCAATTTCAACACTATAATATGAAAGTTTCTACATGATACGCAAACAATATATAACATGTGTGTGATATAATGAACTCAAAGTGTAGAAACTAACAACATTGCTTAATTATATGTACAGAACGACAGTGAAAGTGAAAATACTTGAAATCATAAAAGATCTCCATTCCGAACTTCATTCTTGTCTATATATAGAGAATCGCGTGTTCGTAAGAAATAAGAATAAAAAGAAACAACAATTGTATGTAAATAAGTCATATACCATTATATTGTATTGTGTACATGCATAACTGCAGGTGTACGTATTGCTTGGGTAGGGAATTTGTAATAATAATATTACTATGCTGAATATTTCTGTTTACATTTCGAAAATTGTCTTCTAATGCTTCTGCACAGAATTCAATACTTGTATACGAGTTGATATTAAGTATAGCTTCAAATTTTGAAAGTAGGTACATGGTTAACAAGCATAGGTATCTCATTGTTCACTTGCACTACATGTACTTATATTATACTTCTTGATTTCTTTTAATCAAGATTAGGGGTTGTCATTAGGATATTAAATCCCATATAACATACACCACTGCTATTAACAACGAGCTCTATTCGTATGCTATACCTATATATACAATAAATTCATTAAAATCGAATAGCTGAAATGTGTGGACATGCATGTTAAGTTGTACAGTAGGTACCATTGTACAACCACCACGGTACTTTTTGCAATATTAACATGAATCTATAAATAGGCTGGTATTGAGGAATAAAGTATACGGGGAGGAATAAAATATAATATATCTTTTCATGAATCGTTTTTCACATAACTGTGACAATGTAATGTCCTTTGGCTGACTAGTCGTAGTAAATATTTCATGACATGAAAAGCCGCCTGCCTTGTATCTATAAAGATATGTTATTACAACGTGAGAATTGTCCTAGGTATATAATAACATGTATTCGTACACATACACATACATACCCTGTGAACACTGTCCATTATTGACAATAGTATCCAAAAAGAGAGAAAATTTGTCAGCAGACGTAGACCCGACTCGACTCAAGTCCCACAAGTTAGAAAACCAAAGTTTGCATCAAATATTACTATAGTCCTCGTATTCTTATACACACAGCTATTACGTATTACATTTCCTTGATACAAGACCCTGGTTGTGTATAGCACCTGCCTGTATAAAATTGTAGTATGACACATATAGGGAGATAATGAGAGTTGAATGTTGGTGGACTTGTGATCAGAAATTCATGAATACCTTTTACTTTCAAGCTTCCTAGTTGATGTTGATAGTTGATGGGTGTACTAATACTAGAAGCGTGTAGCAGTGCACATAGCTGTATGTTAGTGTTGGGGAGAGCAGAGGTAATAGTAGTGAATGACTTTCTTAGCAAGCCACATTATGTACACTGCCCCGATTCCCGAACCGGGTATTGGCCATCAGGTCGATAACCCTGCTCACACATGCATGTGGAGCTGAGCTGCTCCTATAAAATAAAACTTCCTTATTTCTAGAGAGTTAACGACTGCTGTTAAAGCAGTTAAAGTAAGTTAACTTGTGTTTATAAAGAATTGAGAAACTCCTCATGCCAACTTGGCAGCTTGAATAGATATCTTCCCTGTGTCTGTCTGTCTTCTCAATATATGTACTCCTTCTGCTGTAGGATGAGCGCTATATACCTACGACCTACACAAGACAAGACAAGGCCCGTCCGCCGTACGGAAGAAAGGATACTTCGGTGGAAAAAACTGTCTCACTTATAATACAAATACATCCAGAGAGATACTTACGTATGCGAACTTTTACATGTTCATATAATACATACACACAAAATTTCTATCCTTACTGACTGCTCCGAAAATTCTGACTCTTTCTTAGTACATAGAACCCATGTAGACTTTACGAGAGAAATCAGACTCTCATGTTATTACTCTATGTAATGGTCTGGTTTGTTGTAGTCCGGTCACTTGATCTCGCTCGTCATAAATGTGACAAAGTCTCAATGCACTATGTCGGAAAAAATCTGCTATCTCCGACTATTTCCTTCGTATTCATTACATTCAACTTTTTATTATGGTACTACGTATACGTACTCCTAACTAACCAAACGGTAAAGGGAAATGCATATGTATGTATAGTACACACATATACAAGTCGTATAAAGGTTCATGTGCACGTTTTCAAATAAACCCGAGGAATACAAAAGAAGATGATGTTTCATAGCCATTTGATTGTTTTTGTTTAGGAAGCTATTTAAGCTGTAGTCATTGTAAATACACAAATACTACACGGTTCAATTGTTTGTAGGCATCCGAAATATATAATGGTGTATTCACAAGGTATACTTGTAAAAGTAGGTAGGTATTTACTATTTAGTATTTACCTACAATACAAGTAGTATGCTGTGTGTAATCTGGATAGGACTAGCTGTGTATTCCTATCGTTTTGTAAATCAGGCAGTTTTTGCATTGGGACTTATGGGTCTGGAACAGAAGAGAATTCAGGAACGAAGAGACATTAGTACATTGTACGTGTAGTACCTACGTAGGAGCGACTATTGTGTAGGCAGAATGAGAATGAATGTGGTGCAGTACGCAGAACACTAAGCAGCGCACAAAAATTCGGTGCAATGCATTGCGAATTTCAATGCAAGCCAATTTTGTGTTACGTTGTGTTATATAAGACAAGAGGAGCAGGGCATGTATGTGGAGTGCATAGGGGTAGAAATAGATTTTCTATTAAAGCCAGCAGGTCTGTGTACTTACAGTACGTGTCTAGTCTACTGGATGGATTTAAATGTACGTTTTCATATATACCTCTCTGCATGTACATGTGGACTATTATAAGTAGACTATTGACATTCCCTGAAATTCTCGATGGCAAGAGCAGATAATACACTCCAATGTACGCGTATGTGCTATTAATGTTCCAAGACAATTTCCAACCCATATTACAAACTTGATATGTGTATAGAGGAAATCCTATTCAAGGCGCGACCTATACTTTTCTACAATATAAATGTAAAGAGCATTTATTTACAAATTGTATGTGATACTGTTAGTGAGTATAAACAAGTATGCAATAGCAGTTGCACGCTATGTTTTATAAGCACACAGATATTATAATGTTACAATGTTATAATGTGCTCTGACGCTTATTATAACAGCCACATAAAGACTGTTGTGAAACGAAGTAGTACTAATTGTACAGTACTATGCGTTTACTTAAGTTTGTTTGAGAGCCGTGCCGTGGTGTGTAGAAATTAGCAACAGCAACTCTTTGCAAGCTCCTGTGGTATTTGTATGTATTTCCATAGGACACAACACAAACACAAGAATACATAGAACACAGAATTTATATATAGGTGTCAAGTCAGCAGAGTTCATGCAAAACACATGTGTAATCCTCATTTAGATGATGATGATGAACGAGGGCGTCGTTCGGATGTCGGTCGAGACTTCAGCCTTAGCCAAGACTTTTAACTTCGCGTTCCAATACAAACTATCAACTTTTCTCAAACTCTGTCTCACGGTCAGACAACGAGAGCGAGACAACACTCAGACAGAGTCAACCCTGCTCTTACAACCCAGCCAATTTCCTCATTAGAATATGTAGAACTAAATTTAAAACTCAACTTTATGAATATCATTTTTCCTCAACACTCTACATTGCTGCAGATTATTTGTAATCGAAAATTTAACTTTTCAAACCATTTGCAAAATGTGAACCTCTATGCGGATATACCTATTAAGTGTTATGAATGATAATGTTCTGCAGCACGGCAGTCAACAAATCTCAACTCAAATAGCACAAGTGGGTTGAATGTATTTAACCAAAGCAAATTAACTGTTATAAGCGAAACTATACACGGAAAATATTACTGTTGTTGTGTAATACTTAGTTTGTACATTTGATTTATGTACAAACGGCGCTACAACACTAGCAGTGCTAGTTTGAGTATGTATAAGTTGTATATTAATACACTAATGGAATCTTTAAGTCGCTTTAATACTCAATGTACATCAAAAACACTATAGACTGGCTGTATAGCTGCTACATTGTATATTATTTACGTATTTATTTATTTACTTGTATTATGCTATTACACTGCAGAATAATCGAAAGTTTTTTTTTATTAAATTTGTGTCATCCTATATAAATACTTTACTTCTATTTTATGGTGTACATTATATCGCAAAACAGACAAAATACTTTACAAATTGCAGCTTGCACATGTTTTTCATTGAATTGCAATACATACATAATATATTATTATAAGTACATTAAAGTTGAAGTCGTTGACTAAAAATGGATGGTGAGACAATTTGTCTGGTTGGATTTTAAACTAAATGTCCGTTTAATTGAAATCCACATGAGTTGAGTTTCCTTAAAACGGGACACAAAATGCATAATATTTGATTCCTTTCATTTTATTTTGCTGTTGGTACATTCATCCATCATTGTGTGTGTATATACAAACAAAGAAAGGGAATATCATTTAGTGCTAGGGCTAGGAATAGCATAGGATAGTAGATTATGCATATCGTATGTTTTATACGGTAGCGCATTAATCTATCTTTATCGTCATACTCTGTTGATCATTCATTACAAATAAACCGACGATAATCTTTTCATTGACTATAATGGCTCTTGCACAGAGAGAAACTACAGAATCAAAGATTTGTTTCTTTTGTCATAAATGCATAAAAATGGATTGAAATTCATTTCAGTGTGGTGTATTTCATTCAAATCGTGTAGTTCTACGCTATACGTGCATGTAGTACATAGTGCAATACTTAATCCTCGCTAACTTTATATTGACTGATGATGTCTTTTGTAGTAGTTTGTAGCTGTAAGTGCATGGTATTGTAGCAGCAGGATTACCATTAAATGTTAAACTATGGCAGTAAGACCACGGACAATTCACTACGCTAGTTAATCTTCTTCGATTAACTCTACTTGCAGCGTTTGTACTTAAATTCCACACGGTATTATGTACATATTTTTATTTCTTGTCTCTATCTGCGATTTTCTTTCAACTATCTTTTTTGGCACCATTACAAAATGCAATGCCAATGCAAGGAATTAGGTTTCCAACATTAAAATCCATTACCTAAACTACACATTATATTCTACAGCCAGTAATAAAGAGGCAATCACAAAGCAAATGTAAGCTTTCTTCCCAGAAAAATATAGGTAACTACAAATGCAGTACATATACAAGTGCAGTGCACATAAATCTAAGACCTTTCAGTTGCCAGTAAGGTAAAAATGCTAAATCGTTAAATTAATTTCATTTCTTTAACTGCTGTAAAATAGTTTAAAGCATGCACAAAATAACTAATTATATGATTTTCAGTTGTTTGCAACAATAAAGGGAAAATGGAGTGCTAGGTGTTTTAAATTTATGCAAATAAATATTTCTAGAGAATGTTTTCATTATTAGTAAGTAAATGCGAACGAAGGAAAGAGAATAATAATATGCATTAATTTGTTGCTGCTTTATAATGATACACAATAAAAGTAATTTGAATTTTTTGAATTTTCTACAATGAAAGTCTTTTTAAACATGTTATGAGACAAAAACAAGTTGTGGCAAAATGATTTTGCACATGCAGGATCTGTGTAATTTATGGTATATGTGAAATTCACATTAAATTTATTATGTGAAAAACTTGAGGAAGGATGAAAAATGTCATTGCACTGAAAATGATTGTTTATTTATTTTATTAGGTGGCTATTAAACCGTGATAGAAATGGGGTTTCTGATAAATATTAAATTCTGTCAATACTGTACAGTACAAGTGACACATTGCAGAAATTTACAACGTAGTATTTACAAAGTTCGTAAATATGGAATAATACCAAAGAAATACGTCGTAGATTCAGCTATAAAGTTTAATATGCTTCCATTAATATTACTCCGTGATATTGTTGAATGTATACCTAGTTACATGACTTCTGCTACAGTTTAATATTTGCTTCCTGTTTTCATTAGGAAAGCAAGAAAAAGCGGTTTCATCGCTGCTGACTTGTGAATTTGTGAAGAGCAGATGTAGGATTTACATCCATAATAGATTTGTATACATTCACACAAACCCCCAGCACAAGTTCTATGGATAGTTGCAGAAATTTTATTAAACGCACATAACCAGTAGGTACTAAAAGTCCAAACTTCATTTTGTGCACTTTTTTTGGCTTCACTTCCTAGAAATAGTGAACGATAAGTTTATTTATGACAATTTTAATTTGATCGACGTTGAAGACATTAATTTTATACATAGTATATACATTACATCATCTTAAAACGCTCAGGTTTAAACAATTTTCATTTTGATGCATAAATATAATGCTGCAATTATTTACAACGCTGAATACACATCATACACGAATAGCTTATTACAGAGTGCATTCATGAAGTATAATATACACCTAATGTCAATTTGCAATAAACAGTAGTTAGTCCCTTATCTATTACTTGTAAATATTTAGCAGCTTTGATTTTAAATGTTTGTTTGCGTAGTGACTATCTATGGATTTACGACAGTCTGCCGTGTGTAGCATGATATTGTGAGGT
This sequence comes from Pogonognathellus longicornis, assembly GCA_034694085.1. Lineage (NCBI taxonomy): Eukaryota > Metazoa > Arthropoda > Collembola > Entomobryomorpha > Tomoceridae > Pogonognathellus > Pogonognathellus longicornis. Next base: position 14,988 of record JAQFYB010000137.1, read on the forward strand.
GCATGAATCATGAATGTACAGCATCTGGAGATTGCAAATTGCCAATAGGCGCTGCAACAATAATAATAGGGTTGATGTTACCTACGGATTTTTGAATGTACTTTATGAATCAGCATAGGGAATTGAGAACTGTTGATTGTTATGCTTCTTTAGCTCACACACAGAATTCTCTCATCCAGACAGCTGCATTTTCTTGTGTACCTCAAACTCCAAACTGAAGTTTGCATCTTCCATCTCTCTTTCTCTCTCTTACTTCTCGCCGGCTCACAAGAACTGCAAGACAAAGATTGAGTAGTGGTCTCATGTACGCGCTACGTATGCAACCAACTACCTGGCTGTGTATTTATTTTTAGTACACATTCAGGTACTCACTACTGAAAACTGATTATTCTCAGTATCTCTACGTAAATGCATGTAAAGAGATTTCAAATGGCTGCACTATCTTTACAACTAGATAGAGAGTGTAAGCATTCCGTATAATCTATAACTACTTTAGATGTAAACTATTCGTTAGACGTATAGGTATGCACAGAGTTTGTACACAATATAATATAGCATGCACATTCTAATAAGCAAGATGAGTGAGAAACCATTATTGCACTGTATTTCATGTGCACCAATCACCACCACTATATAATATTGTATATATAAATAGCTAATCCTATGTAGAGATGCCACATAAGCCTTAAACTATGTATGTGTATCACACTCTATTAGCATCTTTGTAAAATACAAGTTCGTTAAAGCTTTATAAGGTGTAAGGTATTACACAATAGTACAATAAAGCATATAGGGATGTGTATGTATGTAGGTAGGATGTCTATGGGTATATGTTGTAGCGTATGTTGAGTATACATTCTATAGAGCTGAGTTTGTTGGAGGTTTGTTTTTTGTTAGCTTCAGGACGCGGACGAAGGAATTACTATAGGCTGTCGTTATACGGAGAGATGGATGGAAGGGATGAAACTTATAAGAAGAAAATGAGTTGAAGCCATGTCTGTTGTATTATAAAGTAAACGTAGATGCCCCGAGCCAATCTCAGTTTTCTTTAGTTGAACGCAGAGCTAAGGTATGTATTTATCTTCTCTCTTCTTGGCTTACATGTAAAACTCCAACAATAAGCCTCTTTGTGTGTGCATATATAAAACATAAATAGAGATACTGAAAACTCACATATAACATACATTTACTACATCGCATCTCATCTCTCGCTGTACAGCACACCACCACCAGTTCCAACACCACCATACCAGTATTAGTAAATACAGATGCAGATGGTGCCTAAGTTATACGATATACTTATGTACAGCTCTCGAGACTCCGTTCACACTATATACATACAAATACAACTAGACTAGTCTGTACTCACTCACACATAAACCAGCTCAGCTGTATGCAGGGTGAATGTATTTTGAGGGCAATGACGTACTATGACCATTACTGCTACTAAAATAGCGAAGATTTAACACCAGGAGTTTCCAACTACTCCGGTGTCAATTTTTAAAACTGACATTTATTGGCAGTGCCATCAAATTTAATGCTTCTAGTAACTACACACTCTAAGGCTTATAATATAAGCCCATAGCAATCAGTCTCTTTTATACAAATGCTATATACACGCGTAAAATGTATTCAGTAGAAGTGTGGGACAACCCTTTTTTATGCCTTTACGCACAAAATATTATCTGATTCTTTTATTTACAATCAACTATCTAGAAATCTAGAAAAAATTATTAAGTAGCATTATGAATTATTTATTTCAACTCCTTTATTTATTTGCAAATATATTAATATCATATTTTATAGTTCTTATTGTAATAAGAAATTAACGCTTATTGTTGCTTCTAGATAGCAATAAGGGCATGTAGAAATAGTTCTTGCGAGTGTTGCTAACAAGACAAATGATGAGACTTAAAGGAAAATGCCTGTCGCACGTTATGAAAATATAATTGCGGTTGTACAACAAATATTTATTCATTTGTACGAGTTGAAGCAATAAAAACTGTCGTCGGATGTCATATCCGTTTAATTACCTTCTGAAGAATATTAATTGTTTGCATTGTAAGTATAAAGTGTAGTGTTTTCTTTACGTAAGAAATGGACAGCCCTGTTTCTCAATCGTCTTGGCTTTGGTCTTGGCACATAGTTAAGATATCAGTGCATTCGACTTTTTACACTAACAACTGTTCAGTAAGCAAGTGATGGATCTTTAGCCATTGGAGCAGGAGGAAGGGGCGAGCTAGCTCTAAAAGCCACATGGCTTCATGTACCGCTATACATATACATGCATCATGCATCCCATGCAGGTGAATTCTACACCTCTTCTTTCTCTTTGTACTCGTTTCATGTGAGAACAGATATTAATATATGGGAAAAACTAGCCAGTTTTATTTGTTGGCATATGTAGCAATGAAATCATGTCATTTATAAATTATTATATTGTATGTACGCTGTGTACAAAGGAAAACGACATTAAATAAATGCTTGACCATAACAAGAAGCTTGCTAAATGCCAACTAATGAAAAACTAACATTATTTATTGACTGCAGCTAAATAAATGAAAAGTGTTTACAAGACATAGATGGCTTTTAATTCCAATTTCCAGTCATCCTTAATGCTTCATATGTGCAACACTGTCGATCGATATTTTAATTTCGATGTACATGCATACTGTTATATACTTCGTGGTCTTCAATGCACTTTAAATAACTGTAAATATTTAACATCGGTGAGAGTCCCAATTTTATGAAAGCATGGTTTGCAGTGCAATAGCTTATTTTTATTTTTGAAGTTGCGGCAAAGCTTCTTACGTAGTACTTTCGTGAGATTTTGCATACAATTTCACTTTAGAAAATATTTTTGCATAACCAAATAGCATAAACTATTCGGATTCTAAAGCTACAAGGCATACAACGAGAAATTCTACGAGAGATTATTTCCATGTGTTATTTTACGTTGTACGTGGGCTTTAAATCTTATGTAGGAAATCCACCATTTCTTATTTTCATCATTTTTTCTACGCGAGCATATATTTTCACAACAAGGTCAGAAGAATTCTAGTAAACGGAAGAATTCCACGGTGAAAAATAACTACATTATGGACCATATTGCACAAAATGCTTGTTACGTATGTGCTTGTTTTCTACACTCTACGAATTTATTTCTGCACTGACTACATAAAATGATAATATAAATATTCCATATAAAATATTTCATGTTTTGAAATATCTCTGGATGAAAAATATTAGTCAGTAGTTTTTTTTCTTGTCTTATGGCATTTATTTAGCGTTTCGATTGTATATGAAGTTTGAACACATGCATTTAGAAATAGGGACATAAAACCTGCAGCCCAAAGCATTCGGACAAAACTTAACGAATGATTTGATAAAACACAAGTCTCACTAGCATAGAACATGCTCGAACTAACTAATCGAAGTTCATGATCGCAATAAAAAATCGTAGAAGATGTATTGATGGGAAAATCCACCTTAAGAGGGAGGGTGGCACAAAGAGGAACCAGAAACCTCCTTGTGCTACATTTACCTTCACGAATCTGCTAGTGCCATCGCATCTCACTCACTCACGATACGCTGCACATAAAGAACACAAACTACGTCTACTAGAACCCATCAAGGGCAATAATGCATGTCAATACAACGCAAAATAACGATGATACTTATACAGGGAATGTCAACAAAATATTATTTTAGAAAATCGATCCATGTGGAATTACCTTTCAAAATCACATAAACATGTTTTTCTAAAAACTGCTTTTACGCCAAAACGTGATTTTAGTTTATAGCTTATCTCTGCATGTCACATGTTACATTACATAAAACGTCGAATATTAACAGCTGAACGATAAAATCCATTAAGCTTTAAAAACATGTTCTTCTCCGTTCAGGTTTTGTGCTCTGCGTCATATGGGAGGTTCAAAAAATTGATCCTACTAATTCTGACCCAATTTCATTGCATAATTACTATGCTATACCAAAGGTGTTCAAACAAAACGAATAGCTGTATTGTCAAGAGACGAGAGATATTGCTCAGACACAAATTCTGAGTGTGCGGTGAAATGAAAGTCATGCCATGATGGGAGATATCATAATTTTAATAATATGCCACAGTAATTTAAGGAATATTATGTAGCTGCCTACGTCATATAAAGCTCGACATAACAAGCAGTCTGAGTAATAGGCTCTAGAGACAAGCGAACAAAGCTCATATTGAAGCCAAAGTAAAAACCATGTTTTACAAATTGTGGATTAATTTGGTTCATTAAACTTCAAACAGCTTTTGTCGAGGGTTTTATTTTTCACCAGGTAGCTACATCCTATATTGTACAATCCGGACTCATTATTACAGAAAACAACCTGATCAGTTTGATTACATGAAAAATTTTTACAACCACAATAATATTTTATAATGCTCTTACGTTTGGCTTACACACACCAAAACTCTCTATAGTAACTACAACTCTGTTGATTAGTATTAGCGATCACTCAGAGGAATTATTTACTAGCACGTAATATAATAATTATTATCTGCTTATGATCTGCTCTGCGGTTTTGTGCATTGTATCATTAATCATTAGTTGCGATCTAGCAACTTCAAAACTCGTCTAGATACATACAACTTGGTAAGTAGTCTACATAATATCTTTAGCTACACACCGCATCCATACTTTGCTTTAGTAGTATTGGCGAATTTGGGAGATTTCGTTCTGTTCGGATTAAAATGTTATAGTGCTAGGATTTTAGTACATTCTTTAATTTTTTTTCGTCCTTTGTATATTCTTCTACATACAGCGAGAAAACACACACTGTTATATTTATATCTATGAAATATATGATTTATATGTGTATGAAATTATTATGTGAAATTATATACATGAAATTATGCCATATAACTAAGTGCATTAGTAGTTGTGGCCCATTTTTAGCTAATCCAGATAATTTTAGAACCCAAACGAAGAATTATCAATTATAGTTGTGTGTCTTTAAACAATAATACAGTGTGCATAGACTGTTCAGATACTAAGACACTTCTGAGTGTTTATTTCTTTATGTAATATTGCATTCTTTTAAAAAACAAACAGATATACCTAAGTATGAATACTCAGAAGTTTGAAGATTGGAAATAGAAGCTCAGTCAGTAGAAGTGTAATAATAATTTAGTTTTTCGTTTCGTTGCGTTTTGTTATTGTTCTGTATTTCTGTTCTCTGACTGTGTATAATGTGCTATGTGCTCGATGTTGGTTGAGTTGAGTCCCTAGCAGAATCCTTTGTGAAAGCCAAGTGAAATAAGCTTATCTCTTCAGGCAACAAGCAGGTCGAGCGTCTGCAACAGAACCTTAAACACCTCAGATATACTGTGCAGTGGATGGAAACGTCTTATTAGAGAAGTAGTAAGTTCCGTAGGTATTAGAGATTGCTGGATATCTCAACTTCACTATAATGCATATTTTTGTGTCGGTCTTTGCATTTGAATTCCTACGTGCACTAACACGCTACGGTATAATCTCTATAGCACTATGCCTATCTAAAATAAGTTTGTAATTTTGGCTCAGTCGGTAGTCGCTTGCTTTATAACATCATTTTTAGAGCAGTAAACCTCTACCGATTTTACTGGGGTCAGTCAAAAGTCAAGTAGAGTAACGTAAAGCTTGTATAGGCTCACCTTTGCAGGATTTGATTTTGAGACTGATAAGTAATACTGATAACACATTATAGGTAAAACGCATTGTCTTCGATATTTATTGTCAATTGGATTTATTTTAATGCAGGAATGTTTTCTATTTTTGTGAAAACAAGGGTACAATATTATACAGTCTAATGAAATCACAAGATTATAACTGAGAATAAGAAACACTGTAAATTTCTGGGAATATAACCTTGTTTTTTTAGAAAATTAAGTTAAACGTATTAAATTACACCGAAAAAGATATTAAAGCATATGTTAAGAAATCAAAGCATGTTATTTTTTTCTTTTGTTCCAATAAAGGACCTCGACTCTACAAAAATCATTTTCACGATAGGAGTATATTATGGTAAATATACAGGCACGTACCCAGGGGGGGGGGTGCACCCCACAGAATGCGTTTACTATCTCAAAAAAATAGCTTGTTTTAACATACAAGTTCAAAAATTTGGAAAAACAATTTTCGCGGCGCGCGAATTTGATGGGTTTTAAGTTGGCTTAGACCTAATTCAAAGCGCTGTATGCACTCAATTTCACCTCATATTCGAATTTTTCTCTACCATTAATTAATTTCTGTAAAAAACCTTGCGGTGCACCCCCGCTTACGATCCTGGGTACGTGCCTGTAAATATGGTTTAATTATTTAATACCTCATAGCTGTCCTTACGCCATATTGTTTGGAGACTAATTCAACCATGCAATTGCATGTAACCACTCAGTAATAAAGTACACTTATAAAGTATTTGATGCGGATTCGGATCATAATCCTGTGATCCCAACTCAGTTGACTTCTCTACAGAATCTTCCTAAAGCTTACACTGCATTGCACTACACTACTGCACTGCAATGCATGTTATATACTTCAAAGAACATGTAGCTAGCTTCTGGTGAAGATTGTGATACTGCTCTTTGATATTACTACTGCAAATCTACTACTTACTAACTACACATCTCGCAGTTCAACTTTTACGTACAATCGCAATGCAATCCTATACTATCCAATATCTGTATATTAGTCCGGTTCATTCGATCTTATGTATTTGATCCTTCAGTTTGAATATATACGGGCTATAGAGTATAGTTGATCTGTTTCATGGACATTAAAATGAAAATTACACGCAAATAGTGCTATAAAGACTATTTACGGTTGTGGTCAAAAGTGAGGTAGGGATATAATACAATATTCTACTGTATTGATTACCTAAATGAAACTTATTATGGAATTCCTGCTAATCTCTTTAAATGGTTGATGATTGGCAAGCTGAGAATATTATTATCTGCTCATCTTCAAAGATGGCTGAAAAATAATATTATGGACACCTAGCCTTGAGCCACCATTTCCTGCGCACTGATCTTTAGGAAACGATGAGAACAATGTTGAAGCCGTAGGAAATGCTTTTTCTTTGACTCTGTAACTAGTACTACGAAGTGTGACAAAGTAATCGGAAAAAAATATTCGCAAATAGTGACCCTAGTGAAAAAGTATTAAAAGGTAAGTGGGGTTATTCCATTCATGAGTCTCACTGTATTTCGCATATGTAAAAATGTGTGGACATTAAAGTTATTCAGTCTGCCTTAATACAGTTTAAAATTTATTCGTCTATATAATATTCAGTAACGCAATGTGTGTACTTGAACCTAGTACTTGTATTTGTATGTTGCATGTATGGTGGGTAGGTTTCTACTTAATGTGTACTAGTAGTGTAGTAGTATTAGTATGATAATGAGATTTTGTTGTTGTGTGAGCGAGCTCTGTTCACTGACTGAGCGTAGAGACTTGGTATGAAGTTGATCTTATAGGTTCGTAGCTAACAAACATTAATAAATAATAATAAGGTTGTCTGACTGATCTCTGTAGTCTGTTGTTTGTGTTTGTGAGTATGTATCTGTTTGATTGTTGTATTCCTGTGAGTCTGTGTACTAAATGTACATTGTGCTTCAAACTACAACTAAATACATATACTAGAGAACTAAAAACCAGCCTTTCCAAAGGCAGTTGTTGAACAGAACTCTAAGTAAGTTAAAAGTTAACTAACATTATAACGTAACGTGTGTATGTGTGTGAATGTGTGTGGATTGCATCTCATCCGTTGGTTTGCGTTGCGTTGGGTTGACTGAGCTTTGGCTCGACTTGACTGGTAGAGTAGACTGACTCTGGCTATGTGGCTGGTGTGTTTTTGTTGCTTTGTTACTGTATAATGTAAAATAATATTCTGTGTGCACTGTGCACTGAATGTGAGTAGTATTTGTGTGGGGCTGAGCTGAAATAGGGCTGTGAGATTCTGTGGTATAAGTTTTGCCTGTTTTCGAAGTGGATGTTGGCGTTGTTGCTTTGCGTTGCTTTGGCCTGACTTATGAGCGTTTCAGCGTTTGTGAGTTTGAGTTTGTGAGAGAAAGGAAGGCTGATGCTGAGCGAGAAGGCAAAGTAGGAGCAGTTGCTGTTCAGTCGCCTTCCGGAGTGGAGTGGTTTGTCGTCCTCTTAATGGCTTCATCTATCACTTGCTCTCATAAAGCTAACATACACATTCTTCTACATCCAACAGTAGTAGTAGTGAGCCAATGACACTGAACTCTGTTCGCTGTAGTCTGCCCAGCTTCAGACGAGGTTTATTATCGTTTGCTCCTTTATTATTATTATTGTGATCACACAACAGTCTCTTCACTCAAAGCGTCTTTCTTTTGTGCTACAATTATCAAACTCTTCTACGTCAAAATCCTAACTAAAGTTTCAAAAACCATCACTTACGACTCGCATAGCAACAGTTTCAAAGAGACACAAGAAATTCATTCTTCTGAAGTCTTCTGACAATCTTGTGCAGCTAATTCATATTCATGAATACTAAGAATTCATCAGTGGATTGAGAAGGGTAATTCTGTTGCTAAAGAAAAAACATAGTGGGAAGAGTTGCAACATTGATTTTTTAGTTTGTGCTGAAAACTGGAGTGGTTTTCTAAGATTGCTTGTGAAGGAAGAAGGTGCTAACTGTACTAGTAAAGTAATACACATCTCTGGCGTTGTGTCTGGATGTGAGTTCTTTGTTTTGTACATTTCTACCAAAAGGAAGTAAGTTGGACAGTTTTGTTGGTTCGTAAGAAATCAATTGCTGGTGGTAAATGTGTAGTAGTTTTTGAGCATGAAATAGAAACACCTGCGCTGCTGGACTTTGGGAAAAGAACAAAGAGTTTTATTGTGAACGTTGTTTCTTGCTTCGAACGTCCAAACATCAAACAAACAGTGAGAGCCAAGTGTGGATGATTGATTGATAGTTGTTGCTGTATTTATTATTGCTAGACTAGTGTTTATATAAGTACCGTGGTCGTGATAATAATATAGAAATATGCTGACAAAGTTTTCGAATTGCTAAGAAGGAATTTGTGTGTTTTTAAAGAGGATGTGCTATGAGGATATTTGCGTGTGGCCGGATCGGTGACTGCACTGGTGGTATTATTTTTAATCACTGTATTCTGATATGAAAACGGTTTCTCCCATGTATTTCTTCTGTGCTACATTTTTTCGACGTTTTATCCATAGCGAAAATTAAGTAGTCTTTTCAATTTGTCTACTCTTTGACAATCTCAGTGTTCTTTCATACTATCGGTTAGTAACTTCATCATTGTTTCTAGTAATCACCCGTTCATTCACGTCGAGATTGTGTTAATAGTTGCTTTTCGTGTTAGCGTATATTTTTCTCTGCTGAAAATTAATTCCCGGGCGAGTATTACATACTCGTACTGTATGCAAACCGAGCAAATTTTTGACATTGAGAATTTCCTCGTTTAATTCTCAAAGCAAATGTCAATTCTGTAGTTTTTCTACCATACATGTTTTAGCAGGCTAAGTAAAAATAAATACAGCAAATTGATGTTTATTAGCCGCTAAAGGTGTGAAAAGTTTTTTGTTAGAGTGGTTGCCTACTACGTTTTGCAATTACATGAAATGCAATTTGCTAATTTTACAAGTTGTTGTTGCATTGTAAATGTTTTGGAAGCTAAGTTATAATAAATGAGAAATTCTGCCACGAAATAAATTGTTATTTGTATTTAGATTTCAGTTCTCTGAAGATAACCGATGATAACATAGTTGTAAAAAGCAGAACTCTCAAGTTATTCTTCTTCGTCGTGGAAGTGAATAGATTTACAATTGTCGAGATTGTATGAAATGTCGAGTGGCACAACTGCCATAATATCAGGGTCCACTGGGCTGGGCCTTCAAGTTAACAACACCAAGTTTGGCGACATGCCTATTTCTAGGACTCGAAGTCTTCTTAGTAATATCAATGGATCTACCGGAATTTCGAATGGAGAAAATGGAGGTGCCGATTCTTTTCTTCCGCATATGCCTGATTCACACGGCCACCATCATCTTCCTCCTCTAAAAGGCTCATCATCAAATTTAAAACCGTCGTTCGTAGGACTAGAAGTTGGAGTTGGGATGATTCAAAGATTATTGTCGAATAACGACGATCAGGTAGTTCTTCCTGCTCCAAATCCAGGTTTAATACAGGGCAGTCTTAACAGTTATATGTCTGTTTCTACAACTCAGATTCAGAGTCAAAGTTTGCCTCCGGCAGTGACAAGACCCGCGTCGGCAGACTTATTCACCGTGTCGTCTCTACCACTTCCCCCAGAATCAAACAAAGTGACCCCGGCTAGGACCAAGTACAAGTCAATCCCTGCGAGTCCTGAGCAAGTGATTAAGATGTACCAGGCTAGACTCACCCCATACGAAATGGGTGAAATTCAAAATTACCCTCAAGTCTATTTCATCGGATTGGGAGCCAAGAAGAGGCCAGGAATTCTAAATAGCTCTAACAACTCGGGCTACGACGATGATCAAGGCTCGTACATTCACGTACAGCACGATCATGTTGGCTATAGATACGAAGTCCTGAAAGTTATTGGCAAAGGTAGCTTCGGACAAGTAGTGAAAGCGTTTGATCACAAAAATAATGTTCATGTCGCTCTGAAAATGGTTCGCAATGAAAAGCGTTTCCATCGTCAAGCTCAGGAGGAGATTCGTATCTTGGAACATCTCCGTGAGCTGGATAAAGATAACAACATGAACATCATTCACATGTGCGACAATTTTACATTCCGCAATCATACGTGTATTACTTTCGAGCTCCTCTCGCTAAATCTATATGAGCTAATTAAGAAAAATAAGTTCCAAGGTTTTAGTCTACAATTGGTTCGGAAATTTGCTCATTCTCTGTTGCAATGTTTGGATGCACTAGCAAGGAATAAAATTATCCATTGTGATATGAAACCTGAGAATGTTCTTCTGAAGCAGCAAGGAAGGAGTGGAATCAAGGTAAATCCTCACTTTTATTTTATTCTTAACAATATCTTCATAAGTTACACTCTTATCATTCAGTCTCCAGTTCACTCTGCGATAAAACTTCTTTTTTAACTTCTCTCGTTTTAGTAATTTTAATTCGCGCTATTATGAGGAAAGTTTCTAGTAGCTACATGCTATATTAGCGGTTACGTTACGCTATTTGCAAATCCGTAGTAAAACTTTCGTAAGTATGTCTGTATCTTATTAATTATTTCTAGTAGATTTTACGTGTATGTGGACAACTAACTCAGCTAGATACCTTTAAGAGCAAATCTTACACTCAGACGATGCAACACAAAATCAAACAAGACCGATCAATTTAATTTGGTCATAAATAATAAATACTGTTGCAGAGTTGTTGGTTTAAACATTAGTCGTTCACACATTACCTTAAGGGCATAAAACGTCTTTAGAGTGTTGATACACTGATAGTTGTTAGCACTGCTTAAATTTTTTAGTAGCCCATAAAAGGCTAAGTCAAAGTCCAATAGTGACTTTGACAAACTTGTGAATTATTCTAAGTCTAAGTACAATATACTTTCTACAAACAGTGTAACAGTTATCCTTATCTCTTTAGTTTATTTGGCTGTGTATGCACAGCTCTTATATGCATAATATCATCTGGATGAATAGCTAGGTATATAAACTAAATATCGCAAGCGTGTTAGTTGTATGTATTGTTATCTCACTAAACGCGTATATTTTATGTGTATATGGCATATGGCATATCTTGCCCCGGAAAATAGTGCACGATCTAAGCTAGCAAAACTATACTGCTACCTACTTGTAAATGGTAATAAGATACATTGTGGTAATATTGTAGCACATGTACGCACACACAACACACATCCACACATAATAATGCTTGTAAGTAAGCTCATAAAATATAGGATATTATTTTCTGTGATTTCCTTTGTTTCCTAACAATCAGTAAGGAAATGAAATACTGAGCTCTCTTTGTCTGCCAAAAAGCTACCTTATCGGTCAAGCATTTACAAATGTAAATAATAATTCCTGGTGTAGCCATTCTGTATGGAACGTATTTCGATAGGACATGTGCCTGCAGTTCAGTGTTTTCTTTACCTCACAGATAGTGATATCTCTATGATGTATTACAGTACACAAATAAAACAGAAAATACTATCAGTCCACCGAATTATGTCGGAAACATGAAATATTATCTACAGATATATAAATATTATATGTGCACTATAAAACCATTTCCTATGCAATAGCGTCGCTGTATGACTTCTATGAGTTCTGAGTGGTAGTTTTCATTTCATTACATGTAGTTAATTCCTTATTAGCCCATAAGCGAATAAAATTAAAATCCTATTTTCATTTCTGATTTACTGGATTGTAATTAAGGTTTCTACTCTGGTTGTCGGCCTTCCTAAATTTATGTCTTACTAAAATTTTGTTGGTAGCGCGTTTATGTGTGTAATACTTAAAAAAGAACTGCTTTGGCAGCAGCCAATTTAAGTAGATCTAGTTATTATTAGTTATATCTAGAGAAGTATTCAGGTATGTAGTTTAACGCTGTTCTGACGATGAGTGTTCTGTACTATACAATTATTAATACAATTATATCTTGGGGTGATTACCTTGCAATCAATTAGAGATATTTGTGTTTATCGCATGGATTTATGTTTGTAAACAATCATTTTGATCTTGTGGTTATTTTCTATTGGAGGTGTTATATTTATATTATGTTTAAGTTTTACGAGCAGTGAAATCTCAATTGTATGAGTATGCAATAATTACGAAAAATTGTTCAAGTGTTATTATTACATTAGCAATAATAATAGCACCTAATCGAATGGTGAAATTCTCTATTTACAAATTTGCTAACTATTCAATTGACTTGGCTACACGAAGTTTGCCTGTATGTACAAGGTTGTTTTTAATGTTCGCCATAAAATAAACAGTAATTAAATATGTCTGGTTAACATTGATTGTTAAGCGCTCTCGTGTGATATATAACATAATAATATAATGTTGGTTGCGTGGATTGTGGCTCTAGCAACACTATAATGCTCTATTTCCAAAGTTCTGAATTGTATGTAAAGCATTGCTCTTTGCGTTGTTAACTTCGTAAACATTGCACTTCCCACAGAGCATTGCATATAACAAATATGTAATAGTAATTGCTGACTAGCCTATCATTAGCTATAGATCGATCTAAATGATACGAGTACTGTTAAAGGAGTGTGTCTGTATATAACATCATTTTATTGAATATCATTCAAATTTAAAAATTGAGGCGGAAATTTTATCCTTTACCCTCACCTATTTACATTTGCTAATCCTGATCTAGATTTACATTTTCATGTAATATAATACAATATTTTAGTAGTAAAAAATAGCAATGAAATGGCTATTTAATTTCAATGTGAACATTGAAATTGAATGACAGATTGTTATTTAGACATACGAAAATCATTTTCATTTAAACAGGTGAATACACAATGACAGAACATGTGAATAGGTCGAGTATTTATTGGAAATGAAACAAATATCATTTACTTGTGAAGAGTATGGAAAACATTGTAAATGCATTTATTTTCTATTCATATAGGTATTGCAAATAGAAATACGGAGTACAGTCCTCGTGTTTAAGTCATATTGGTCAAATAGTTTATAAATCGATACACGCGCAATCCTTTTCTTTGTACTGCTGCTATATAGCTATTTGAATTTAATGGTTAGAGACAAAAAATGATTATATGACACTTAGACTGCAGATATTGGTAAGTTCATTGCGTAATTCAGAATTCATTAAGCCACCAATTTAAGAGAGCTATCAAATTGTCATATTATTATTAATTGTGGCTAGCAGGACGGAAAACAAAGTCTGGGGAATATTTTTGTATGTAAATCCTATGGGTGATTTTTGAATGTATGTCTTTAGTGAGCAAAAGTTAAGTAACTGTAAACTACACAATGAAAATGGAATTCTTAATTGGTTTGGGTTGTGTGCTGGGTCAGAACATTGAGCAGACGTAAGCAAATCAAGCACATTATACACATTTTATTTATAGTTTGGTTTATTGCATGGAACTGGCTATGTTCTGGCGTGGCATTGCTGCGTGCCTGTACTTTTATGAAGGAAAGCTGAGACGTGTAGTTCAGTTTCAGCATTTGTCAAGCAGCGGGGATTTGATATGCGTTGTTCTAGAATGAGAACCAAATAACCATAACCATTCATTTAGGCATACCAGCTTACGTATGTATGGTATAATATGAAATGTAAAACAGTACAATATCGTTTTGGCATTGAGTGTAGAGTCGATACTTGTGTTAAATAAGTAATGTATGCTTTTGAGCCCGAATTGGACCATTGGACCTGGGGCAATGACTTGAAGGTGACTATAAGAGAAAATGTGGAACGTTTTTCTGCAATAGAACTTTATTACCGGCATCAGAATCATTCTAATGAAATGTGTCAAATGTATGTGTAAGTTTTTTCACGATTGCTAAATATTGACTTTATCGGAAATTTGGGTGAATTTTATTTCACTGGGACAACCTTGGTTTACTTCACTGAACTCATGAACTCTACACGCTGTGTATTCCTATTGTACGATAAGTTTTCTCATCTTTTTTGCTAGTGTCGTAACGTTAGCAGTTAGCGTTAGCTATTTAATGCTATAATGGTGCATGTAGCATGCACAAATGGAAATGCACTGGCGTAGCCAGGAGATAAGCAAGGGGCAATTGCCCCCTCCACCAAAATCCGGAAACAAGATGTTATTTTTGCCAAAAAAGTACATAAAATTGCTAAATTGTTTGCGCTAGGCGTGAATTTTATGCATTTAAATGTTCTTTTTTGCCCAAATTTGCTCAAGTTTTTCGCACTTTTGGGTTTGCTCCCACAAAGCACCTGGCTACGCCTGTGTGGAAATGGGTATAGTATTGTATTATTGGTTTCGCCTTATAAGAGATTAATGTTGTTGGAATAAAATGGAATGTCATACAGTTTCTAAATTTTCTGATTGATGTATGGTGTGTGTTGATGTTGAGAACTTGTACAAGTAAATTGTGGTATTGCAAATTCTGTAATTTATTTATGGTATAATTCCATTTTTACATACAATGGACAGATTAGTGCATTCTTCACACTATGTATTCATTTTCAAGTGTACAGAGACTATAAAAGCTACATGTGTGAAATTTGGTTTTTTCTAATTTCAATTTCAACTTTCTTCTTAGAGCTTATTTTCATGATAATGGGATAAGATGAAAGTGATGTAATAAATGCATTAACGCTAAGTTTTTAGATTTTCATAAGATTCTTCACGAAACCATACACGTGTTTTCTGTCACTGGGATTTCATGAACAATGATTTCAATGAAATTACCTGCATTAGTGCACATAGGTAATGTATTATGTGGTTATTACCAGATTGTACTAGATACGCTAAAGATTTTCAGATAAAAATCATCACTCATTATTAACGTTTTTGCGTGGGGTGGCAGATAAGCAATTATAAGTTGTTCAAACTTCAACTCACGATTTTCGAAATTCATCGCTGCTACTGTTTTATAACTCTATGTAGGTAATACTTTCATCTCTACTGTTAATGCTATTTTACTAATGTAGCGCAAATGAGTATGTGTGGATTGGTACTGTGATTTATCATTAAGAGTAATGACTAACACAATGTAAAGAATTTACAAATAATTATGTTCTAATGTGTCGTGCTTTCATGGTTACACTTATTTTATTTGTGTAAAAGATACCTGTGGGGACTGTGGGAAAAAATTTCCACCCACTTATACTATTTGCACTTTAAATGTAATGTGTGTCAACAAAGTTCTTTTCTTAAATTGTTTGTTTTGAAAATTGTAGTCATTTACTGTTTATATTTTCGCATTTAATGGACAGATCCCTGTCAAATCAGAACAAGCGTGTAACAAGCTGGCAATGAGAAATCAAGGAAAAGAAAGAAATGTAAACGAACAAGGTTTAACAAATAAAGAAAGTAAATTTTGGTGTAAGGATCTCATAATAAATTAGTGTGAATTGAGTTCAGTACTTAGTCAATTTGTGTGCAAATCGTGCCAATTCATTCCACGGTTCTTTTAGACTTTTTCTTATAAACATAATATGTAAAATGTTGCGACATTTTTTTCCGTTTACTTCTATGGTATACTCCTTTAAAAAACCATTGCACACATTGCATTCTTATAAAACAAATATTTAAGCAATGGTATGTCATTCCATGTGTTTATCTTTAATGTTACTGTTTAAAATGACATAAAAGAACTTCATCGTTGTTATTACAATTTTTTGTACAGAATTTTTTCCGAAATAGCGGTTTAAGGCTTATTTTGTCTAGAAGAAAAGCCATAGAGTATAATACATGTATTTAACTCGTTGTAACGGCATAGCTTTATAACTTATAGAAATAGTTGCTATTTAGTTAGGATAAATATGTATAATAATAATAAGACGCTATATTATATTTATGTATACTTTCTTATGCTGTGTCATCCTAAATCTCTTTGTTAGCCAGTACCAAGTATGAATGTAATATATTATTTCAACAAATAAGAACGAGTTAGATTTAAGCAGCCTTGTTCATCATAAAATATAACATTGGTTAACCTTCCTCCAGAATTGATACACGTAGGTACACTATTACATGTGAACTAAATAGCCATGCTTTCGTCGTAGTATGCAACATTATTGGTATCTATTCGAGAGGTTTCTTTTCTGTACATGTCTAAAAGTCAATACTTGCGAAAAAGTGAGTTGTATACACACACAAGGAGAAGGCGACGAAGTTACAGCCAAAGAAAGCAACATGCATGCCTTGGAGTCACAACAAGCAACGAAAATACCTTTTATACAATCAATCACTTATGATAAGCGGTAAAAGCCCTCGTTTCGTCGCTCTCCTATACCTCTGTCTCACAATACATTTTCACAGTCCATTCCAGTCCATGCAAAGCAATTTATAATGAAGTATTATTGATTTTTTTCATTCTCGGAAGGAAAGGCTCACAAAGTAAAGTAATACACTTATTGATAAAGATGTTTTATGCCCGAACTGTATTTAGTATTTAGCTAAATGATCGGAAGGTTCAATAAAACTCATTTGTGGTGCAGTAATTATAGCACTATAAAAAGGCTTCAGAATTTTAGAGACATTTATTCCTAACTGAAATATTGTAAATTGTCTCCGTCTGAACTGGCAACTAAGTATATAGCTTCTAACGATTTGGGTTTTAAAATTCAGCCTCGAATTGGTGAGTCGGGGATGATAAATTGGTTTAGCTGAAGCTGAAGACCCATTGCATATTAAATTGTGCTACTACTACAATTTCTTCTATTACGTACAAGAACTCATGGTTTCAGCAGTTAGAATTTGTTGGGTTGTGGAACCACAATTTTTACTATAGATGTTTCTGCTTGGAAGCGCGGTGGAAAGCAAGCAACCAACTCTTTGAAATATTGGCTAAAATAGTGTCACTTATTGTTAGTCGTAGTTTCCACTTTACGGAGTAAGTACAAAGAATTTTTAAACTACATTTAGGTATTTATTTCGTTCTGAGGACTTATATCTGTCCACACTAAATCTTATGATTTTACGCTGAAACACTTGAAGCGTTGTAGGTTGTAGCGGTCTGTTTCGATGCATTTTACACCGTTGCGCTGTATTATTTGACTGTGTTGTATGTATGTGTACAGGCATTTATTCATGCAAGAGGCTTCCCGTGGTTCGATTTCAGGGTTTTGCTTACATATATTGGTAGACCATTATTGTGTTTAAAATCCAACTCAATGCACTCCTCGACTATAATAGCTAATCAATATAATATGATTTACGATTGCCTTACTGGTTATACCGAAAACCATGTTGACAGTCGAGTACATATATTTTTCGATTGCAGACAGTTAAATAAAGTCAAACGAGGAATATTGTAGCACATACATACTAATACTATGTGTACATGAGTTGGGTTGGAGCGAAGGACTACTCAAATATTGTATACAGTTCAGCTAGTTAAGTTCAGTCAAGTCGACTCATAGTCAGAGTCGTCTCAGCTGTCGTATCTATCACATAACTTTGTCTCTGTAAACATTTATTGTCAAAACAGCTTCAAAGTTCACCACTCTAGAACGGTAATGTAGAAGAAATACTAAAAGCGTGTATGTGTACTTTCTGTACATATACGATTACTAAATAAATACAGGGAATCGTTTCACTCAACTCTCTCCTTATGTACACACAAAAGCTTGGTCTTAGTTATTATTTGATGATTTGCTGATAATAACCATCAAAGTGAGTGCATAGCTGTATATTATTATCAATTATTGTTACCCACGTGTTTTCGACCTAATAATATTTTCTGTGGCTGACTCACAATCACATAGCCAGTCACAATCACACAATGCATTATTAACACTCATATTTATTAACATTAAATTGATGTGTATAAATATAACTGTCTTTAATGTCAAGTCATTTTGTTGTCGTCACTTGAGTGTGATATGGAGACACTATTGTAAAAGGACAATGGAACTGAGACAGTATAGTAAAACATTTGTAGTCCTTGAAAGTGAGAATAGAAAATGCTAATAGTATCGCGGTGCTGATATTTAAGTACAAACTACATATAAAAACATGATTATGACTAGACTAATACACAGCCACTCCACGATTACTAGGACGCAGACGTATTTTAAAATCGCAACTTTGATAAGGACTAAAATTTCAACCGCATAAAAACGTTCAAATGCCCTGCTGTGGTTTTCCTTTGTTCTGTGTATAATAAATGATTTGACGACATTGCGAAGCTTTAAGCTAGAAATACAGAATTTTGATGAATGCGTATTTATGGAAATAAATGTATAAGTGGATCTTATTGCAGCAAACCATGAAAATGGGACATTACTTACGTAGACAACATAAAATATTGTATGATTAAAGCAAAATCTCAATCAGAAATGTTAAAATGTTTTTATCGCCGTCTTCCCGGTGATTACTAAGGAAAATTCATATCTACAGGAAACCAAAAAACAAATTACGCTCGAACAAAACATTCGTTCCTTCATACAAGTTACGTTACAAGTCCTGCAACCTGCTTTTGCTTTTCTTTCTTCCTAAAACACCTTAATATTTATTTATTGGTAAAGCTACATTGTGTTTTTAAAATGCTCTCACACTCGCAGCCTCACAGCTGCAGCATAATAAGGGAAATTCGCCTTGAGGATATTGTAGGTCAGCTAAAAGGTTCCTTTCGTATTCAGGGCTGAGGGACTAAACAGACACAGACAACCAACCACCTTAATTTTAAAAGCTTTCCCGTCTCTCGTCTGTCTGTATCTATCCGTGTGTTGTACAAATACGAACGTGTACGTACGCCTCTGTTTTTTCTCAATGCATTTTCTCGTATTCCTGAATGTCTCAAGTCTCAATGTGTTTTATACATTTAGTTCTTTATATATTTCTTCTGGCTAATCCCTATATAGTCAACCTAGAGTTTAGACATGGTAAGAACGTTATAGCACAATGTTTTTGTAGTTTAGTATCAGGATTGAGTATTACAGCCTTATAATAATAATAATATGACGAGGCAACCGTGAGGTTGGTTAAGGCAAACTCTATCTCACATTTTCAAATAATACACTCACTTTACATACAGTATTATTTTCTAAGTAGTTTGCTCCAACTTCCTATTTAAACTTAGAAGTGGTATAAAGCCCAGGGTAAAAGTACTAGAGCTACTACGTCTGTCAAGTACAAAACCTCCATTTCGCTTTTCGGCTCCCCCCTTTTCGATTTTATTATATACTTACTATTACTCTGCCTTCAAGAATACAAGGATGGATTTCTTGCAAAGAAGTGCACGTAGTGATTGGTATGAACTGTGTGCAGTAACAATGCTATGCACTGATACTGATAAGCTACCCCAACGCAAGTACTGATTTCACTGGTGGAGTACATAGGGCTAAAACAGGGGTTCATTCGAGATGCACATGTAACAATATATGTTGGAGATAATACACTTAATGCATTATACTCAGAAGAGTGAATCATCATTACAACTATTTGTGAACTAAATCGATTTTACGCATTTGGCTGGACTCTAGACTTGTACTTATCTCGTTCAATGCAAATACACGTAGGTACACGTACATACGTACTAAAATACAAGCTGTATGTAATTAGTTCATGACAAAAGTACTAAAGCAGATAAAACCTCACCCTTCAAACAGTTCTCTCATCTTTCTCTACATTCTCAAAAGACCCTTTGTCACAGAAACGTTAGTTACGTGTGTTTCTTATTCTATTTGCTTGTCTCTATGCACTTAATTCCCATTGCGCCATCCATCCATACCTCACTCACACACATTGCATCCATTTCGTAAAATGAATTTTCTAATGCGTCTCTCTTGTACTGTAATAGTAGTACAAGTGTTTTTCAGTCGAAAACGGTTAGGGTGCATTGTGAATGATAAACTCTAAAGTGATTTGTACACAATTCGTTGTCTGATCTGTTCCTATTGTATCCAATTATATGCATTCAAGTGGCAAATATGCTTTTCCATGATACTGTCTGACAATTTAAAAAACACAAGTGTCACTTTCTATCTGCTATTGGGATTTCACTGTGGCTAATTATTTCTGCCAAGTTGAACCTACCTATAAGGTCGCAAACATTTGTAATATATCTCCCACACAGCCGTAGCACCGTAGCAGGCAGTATCCCATGAATGAACATTGTGTTTAGGCTAATTATTGCATTAGATTTGCGATGTGAAACCATGACTCATCTTGCATGGGAAAGGATTCATTTGTCATTGTAGTTACAAAATATTAATTATATCTGGTTGTTCAGCAACTGCTAAAGATTGCATGGCTTAGATTATTGACACACGTTCTATTCTCCACCATAATTATATTATTGATTTATATTCGTATTACGAATATTACACAGCAAGTGGAATATTCGTCACTCAACTCCAACTCATGACATGACTACAGCAGGTATCTACTTAGGTGCATTTACCTTTAGCTGACACTGACAGGATTGCTATGTGATGTCATGTTGTAGTAAACACACAACACAAGAGACCTGACTCAGATAAACAACAGTTTCGTGTGAGATTGTCTTTGGCATTGTATTGTCTACCATTATTTTATTTGTAGCCTTTCAGTAGTTGTGTTTTTGTGTCACATCAAATGTACCTTGCTGTCCCAGGCCTCTTGCTGCTTGTGGCAACGCATGTCATAGTCATCATGATAGGATGCTCAGTCGTTCCGTGGAAACTAGAAACGTCCTAGCCGTCGTTTGTCATGCAGAATATAATTTTCTAGAATTTTTTTTCTAATAATAATGTTGAGCAGTTCCGATGGATGGTGATGTGAATGTGAAGTGTGAGGCCAGTGTAGTACCTTTGTTGTTTAGATATACCTAAAGCAAAGTATCTCTGAACAATAAAATATATTTAATATTACTGTATGAGTCCTACAGCATAGCAGATTGAGAAAGAGATATACTGATGATGTTTAAATTCCTAGCTTTGGTTGTGTAGTATTTATTATTGGTGTATCAAGTACCACACACAACAGTAGGAGTTCTGTAGGCTGGAAGAACTAGAACATCTTTGTCTGTGTACGCCGAACTATTTAAGTTTAGTGTAGACAAGAAGTATAGGACTGACTAAGTGAGTTTCTTTCTTTCTCTCGCTCTCCCTGCGGAAACCCTTCTCCAGACAGAAACCCAGCAAGGCTAGGCTCAGGCAGATTTTAACTGCAACTGGAACAGACTGGAGTTACTACTCTTCCATACCAGACTACCACTTCTACTATATATCCTGGATTTATACGTATAAGATTGTGTTGGTATAATGGGAGAAAAGTTGGTCTGACGAGAGTTGGGCAGTGTAATGTTGGTTGTAGTTGTGATGCTATGACTGCTGCTGCAGATAATAATATAGTTGGCTATAGTAGGGGAGGGTGAATTCTCGTTTTAAAGGACTATGTGCATCTTCTGTGTTTCTGTGTGCATAAAGTAGAAATAGACTGGTGCTTGTGTGTGTGAACGGTGTGTGTAGAGGCAGTGTGTAGTGAGGGATGATAGCGACAGGAGATTTTGAGCTTTGTCATGCTCTGTGTATTGCATTGGGTAGTTCCATTCGTATTCTGTAGTCTAAGTCTGCAGTATGATGCTATGCCCTTTGTGTTTCTCGCATGCATGTATACTCATTTTATACCACGATCAAGTCTTTGGAAAAGTCTACCCTATTTATTTTGGTTCCTCTGTGAGTCCTGAGTTCTCATAGAATCCGACCCTACCTTTTGCCTTACGCCTAATAGCAGTCTCGTTGTCTGTGCATACGGCTGGAGCTGGAATGGAAGATCCACTGTGAAAATGTATGTGTGTACTTACAAATATTACACTTATACATGAGGATATGTACTGCTTTGTACAGACGTACATTATGCAACGAGGGCAGTAATATCTGTAGTTTTAGTACACGAGATATATAAATAAATGGAGCTTGGGGTTACTTCTTAGACTGCAAACTAAGACTTCTCTCGGCCGAACTCTCTGGTCATAACGTAAATACTTGTTATATTATGGAGTATGTGTTGTGCATGTGTGTTTGTGTGTAGAAAAGTGTTTCTCTATATATAGGATAGCTATAGAGTGTGTAGATAAGGTGTGTTGAATAGTAGCTTTATATGCATAATCTGTACATACACCCCGGCGACGACCCAATGTGCTTTTATCGATCATGATGGCGATGTCGAAACAAGTATTATATTATAGACCGGAGAACTAGTAGTGGAGCTGCTGCTGCATTACTATTCCTAATACTGGGGTGTGGGGAGTACCCTCCTTTGCACCGACCATAGTCAAAGTCCAAGTAAAAGAAGTGGAGAACCCTTCCAGCTTTTTGTCCATCCTTCCTTCCTTTTAACCCGTGGATAGCGTTCGTATAGACGTAGACAGAATTCATTATTGTAATATTACACAGTAATATATTACACCACGTCTTCCAAATGCTCAGTAAGATTTAGAGAAACATGTTGTGCCTTTTTTGTTGTGATGGCCATCATCTTTAATTTTTAAAGGGCCATCAATATTATTTTAAGTAAGACTGGTCTTAATGCCACACTTAAATGATTCTTTACAAGACATTGGAGAAAAGTACTACTGTCAGCATTTCCACCACTTGTTTGTGTTTTTATTTTAAGTTGCTGTGTCGTACGTGTAGCATGTCATATTTTGTTTTTGAAAAGAATGTCCTTTGCATAGAATTAGCATGTTAGTAATCGGGCAAAATCTCTTTTGGTTAATGTGACCAATGAATTATACATGTATTTCTTTCTATGCAGATTGCACTTTGTGAGTCTTTTGCCATGTGTACATGCATGTGTGTTGAAGATATTTCAAATGTTACTGTAATTCCGTGTTGGTCTTCGAGAAGCACTACATGGGAGAATGTGAAGTTTGACATGGCAGCGCAGTACTTTACTACTACCATCGTTTACAGAATTTACACGAGGGTTAGATTTACATTGAAGCGTATCGAAAGTGCAACTGCATGAATTTTCGACTGTGTATTATGTATTCCCCTGCCTTGCTAAAAGTTTTCTAGTTTATAGCTATGCGAGATAAGTTTACACCCGGCAGTGTTACACTGCAAGATTGAGTTGGTTTACATGAATGGGTTGAAATTGTAATTTAGAGATGGGAACGAAGATGGTGTATTCACGTTGTGAATGATGCACACAAGGTATAATAATCTTTTCATGATGATCAAGGAAACCTGGACAGGCTGTAATGTAATGTGAGGGGCAGATTTGTACATATACGAAGGAATGTGTGTATGAAATGGGCAAGATGGCAAGAAAGAAGGTAACAATGCACATACCGGTTATAATGTGCAGTGATATCACTTGAGAAAAGTTCAACTCTTCCTATTACTACAACAATGTTTACTGCATCTCTCTGTGTTTCTGGTTTCCAGTTCGTTGTCTCTTGCACTCCATTTTTTGTGTACAGGGAGAACAAAAATTTCTGCCTTGTACGTTTTTGATGCGCCTCCATGTAGCAAATTGCCTGTGAAAGGAAAGCACCTTAGTTTTCTGTCGTATGTATGTATGTACATGCATTCTATCTGTTTGTACGTTGTTTAGTCAGTTGCTTCTTTCTTGGTGTGTGTAGTACGTGTACAGTAGAATATAATAGAAAAACTCTAGTACACCATGCCATGTACAAGAAGAAGGAATAAGAATAAGGCAAGACTAAGCGAGGAGGTGAGAGATTTGATATATTATGTAGGTTGCAGCATTGTCGCTGGTTTTATAGGTCTGCGATATTTTCATGCAGATATTTTATTGTCCTGTTGTAGAGATTCATGCTATGATGTTGACTGGGTTGACTTTGACATTCTGTTCAGCTGACCCTTCTCTTGTTTCTCTGGTGTGAACAATTTAAGACTGGCTCTCTTGTCCTCTTTCCATATTCAGATTTATATATACCTCATAAAATAATGAGGAAACTTTATTTTGTTTTATTTTCCTTTGTTATGACTTGTGTTTGTTGGGAAGCAAGAGTAGGGTAAATTGTAAACAACCAGCCATTTATCTCCCTCAGGGCAAATTTTAGTTGAGTTTGCTTCTGCTACGAGGGTACACATACACACACACTACCTGTAATATTTTTCTGTGTGTAGGTCTTTCACTACACCTACTGCCATTACTGCAACTCAGTCAGTCGTATTAAAATACACAATCGATATATTGTCTGTACTGTAAGTTTCAATCAAATCATATTTTCCTTAGGCTGGGATGCTCCATATTATTATTTGTTTTGCCCTGTTGCTTGGTTATTCAGAAATATATTTATGCACAAAAGTATAATAATTGTGCACGCGTCATATCTCATAAATAACTCTCCGTCCTCCTCCATGAATAATGTCCTCATCCAATGAATTAGTAAATAGATAATAGCAAATAATGGAAAATAGGATAATATAGAAAGCAACTATAATTTTTCTGATTGTTCTCAGGGTTGAAATGGCTGAATGGATAATACGAACATGAATTTTAATTCATTGCAATACATAACAATATTAAATGTGATATATAGCTATCAAACGAAAAATGTGATTCATTCTATATAGAACATGTAGTAATAATAATTTAAGGGTTATTGAAGATGAGCGTGTCAGAGAAATCATGAATGAGTAAATTATTTATTGTAAGATGACACATTTATGTGCAGTTAGTGTGTTAACTGTTAATTATTTATTGTTATTCTTGCAAATATTGGACATCCTTAAACTAAAGTGTATTCACATTGTCAGTTATGTGTTGTATGAGAGCGTAATTACATTGCCTGTACAATTATGGAGACCAAATGAACATAATCATGTCATGATAATATCTTGAATGTCTTTGTGTTCACGTGTAGCTGTAGCATTGAGCCGCTATGTCGACGAATCGAGTACAAATACCAGTTTTCTGACATATTTTTGTTGTATTATTTAATTCGAGAGTAGTAGTCGTATTATTCATTTGTGCTTATGTTACACTGCATAGAAAATTTTTGGGTATTTGCATTTTTCTTATATGCAACTAGGATTTACTTTGTTTCGTACGAAGGGAACTATGTCTGTGTAGTTTTGAATTGGATTGGTTGAGCTAATAATTGTTTTTTTCACATAGTCTTCTGCTAACAATGGTAACTGCAGTTGAGTTTTTCTGATTTTTAAAGTTTCTACGAAAATATGTCATAGTTTTTCACATTTTGCAAAGTTATGATTTGCCTAGATATTGGTTGGTTTGAGTTAAAGGTTCCATGTGGATGCTCACGACTGGCCAAGGGATGAGAGAGAACTCATTGTGAGTGTTCTAAGTAAAACAAGGTGCTGTACGTATGTATCACTTACTATCAATTGCTTTTTATGCGGAGGAGGTATGTAGTAGCTAGGCATCTCTTGTGAATTGTAACTTGTAAATTGTAATGTATATTTTTAACATCTTTCAAATACGTTGTATCTTATTATTACTGCAAGCTCTCCAAATTGATTATATCTTGTACAATGTTATATTAATAGCAATCTGTGCAATATATTACAAATCATTCACTGCTAAACAGCCATTCGTTCATAAGATGACTAATGTAGGATTTGTAGTGGTAAATAAATAAATAATAAATAAGCAGCACTGCAATATAATGTAATGCGATGTTTGTTCTGTATTACAAACACCTGCACACCTATACAATATTTATCGTGTATTAATTGTTAGAGCTTTTTACACTACATTCAATGCAGATTTCGAATAAATGCTTCATTTTTATTTTCTTATCTCGTCTCTCCCACTATACACTAGTGTATTTGCACATTGGCACACAGCAGACTCTTCTAGTAGAGTACACTCTCTACGAGACGAGTTCGCTATTGTTTGTAAGATTGCAAGCACAATGTTGACTAACACCAAGATATAACACTATAAAACACTACAAGTAGAGACAAGAGGTGCATAAGTGCATACTGTAAATTCTCTGAAGGCAAGTCATCATGATTCTGGCTGTGTGTTGTCTTGTATATTTCTGAACGTACACTTCGACCTAAGATTACTAGTTCCTTGTGTAAGCATCATTCCATTCCATTTTATTCTCTGTTTTAGAGCAGGAGCACAGTCAGCATGAATATATGAGTGTATAGGGTTGTGTGTGTTGGAGAGAGTTACAGATAAGTCTGTGCATTGCATCCAATTCCAAGTTGATGTCATGTTTGGCCTAAATTGATGCCGGAAGTTTTAGGTTAAGAGTGAAGAGATGAGATGATGTGATGGGTCATGGAGTTCTAGTACACTACTAGCACCAGCGCTCTATCAGCCTCTCAAAATTCTTCTTTGCGAAATGAATGTTCACTCTATACTTATGCGAGTCATCCCACAGCTATTGTGCATATATCTGATTTTTACAGTGGAAATATAGCAATAGTTAGTAGTCTGGTGCTATAGTCTTGAAAACTGGTATGACGTATGCACAAAGCAGGAATGAAATGACTGTCATGTCATAATAGTACTGACAACGAGACTGTAATACTAGTGTAATAAAATGACGTTCGTTTTTCGATCTACTTAAGAGCATCTAAATATTATTTATCATGCCAACTCTCTATACAATCTAAAGTCATTACTCCAGTCGAGTAACAAACAAATGAATATATAGGACTCTTCCATCTTGGGTAATTGTTGTTATGATCAATCTCAACTAGACTTTGCAGCTGCTCTATTTATCAGCAATTGAATGATTACACAAGCTGAGCAAGCTTCTTATTACTGATAGTATACGACAGTCTTATTGGGACTAAATGACTAAAGGGTAAAATTCAATAGGGGAACACAATTTAACAAACAAGTGGATTTAACCATCAGGGCAAAGTACAGAATATCAAGCAGGCAGGATGCATTCCATGATATAAATTGTATTGAATTTTTTATTTGAATTTCAGCAGAGTAAAGCGATTGACTTCGTTCAAGATATTTTTACATTGCGATTACAGGAAATCTTTTACATGCTCAACTATTTACTGTGAACTATTTGTACAAAATGGATATACCCAAGTTTTTATATCAATTTAGTTTATAAAGCTACAGACATGCTTTATATTTTCAATTACTTATTCCCATTACATGTCTAGCCTTAACACAACCCCTAGATATGAGTGTCCAATATGCTAACAGAACTTTATCTTGTGTGCGTTACATTATTTGTGTTTTGAGAGTAGGCACACGTGCAGCACAATGTTTAGTGTAGCTTGTCAATTACAATGAAAGTTTGTACTCATTATTGTCAGCTGTATACATATACGCGTAGCATACCTGATTCGGTTCAATGCAGATCATAATCGTCTCGAATGCCAACCCACATAATGTTATTGCCTTTGTATTATACCTACCAATACCATTCAGTTGTAAGTGCACGTATGTATCGTATGAATTTTTAGCCAAGTTTCGTCTTGAAGTTGGACTTGTGTACAGAATAAGAGATATCCATCTAAAACTAACCCACGTGGGTGTTCACTATTTGTTCGAGTAAAATTTTATATCGTCCAAGTTTCAAATATCACATTTTCAAAAAATGCATCCATATAAAAGTCGCAAAAAGAAATATATAGTTGAACAACAAAAAAATTATTTTCCTTGTTCCAAATAAAATCCTCAATTTTGCTCTGAAACCACTACCTAGGTTTTTTTATTTGTTGCCACTTGGAAAGTAAAAAAAGTTTGTGTGAAACACTATGGCCTAGCCTAACCTCTTTCTGCTATCAGCTATTTATAATAATAACAATAATCTATACCTACTTACACGGACAAGTACTCGGTACAGGTTAAAGTATATATTCTTGACTGAGTGTGTGTTTAAAGGTACATTGTTCTTTGAGGGCGCATTGCACTGACTACTGTATTTGATCGACGCAAAAGCAATGCATTGGTGTATTTACTGACGCGTGACGATTATACCTGAAATATGACGCGGACAACAGCACGTATTTGATTAAGCTTATGACATTCTATCGAGTGACCTATTTTTGGTCAAGAAACAACCGTCCACGCTATAAACCTTATTCAATCCACCAACGTAGTGTTCGAGAACGTTTAGGAGATGAATACTG
This sequence comes from Pogonognathellus longicornis, assembly GCA_034694085.1. Taxonomy (NCBI): domain Eukaryota; kingdom Metazoa; phylum Arthropoda; class Collembola; order Entomobryomorpha; family Tomoceridae; genus Pogonognathellus; species Pogonognathellus longicornis. The sequence goes on from JAQFYB010000137.1 coordinate 43,686, forward strand.
AGCAAGGTAAGTAAGCAAAGGTGGATTAAGACAGGAAAGAAAGCTTAGAACACGAAACTCATATAGAGCACTCAAGTTATGGTGACCCATTATTGTCCACTCTATGTGTTATGGTAATATTGTGCCTCACCTCAATACTTTGCGAACAGTCTATACCTATTGACTCCAAACACACAAAAATGGAGCGCTAGCGATACTCGTAGTAATGTTATACAAATGTTTACATTTGGATACCTTATAAATTCGTTCAAGTGTACTTGTATAGAGACTGCCAGCTTTAGCTTTGGCTTGGCTCAATCACTCGGAATTGTAGACACGTATCAACGAATCGTTGAGTTGAAAGACAAAATTGCACCTATTATAATATTAGGTAAAAGTTTAAGCTTGGAGTTGTATGCACCTACACTCATAGCACTAAAGGTGCATTCTCTGAACAAAAAATCAGGAGTGTATAATGTAGAGCTTAAGTAAAGAAAGGTTTGTTACAATAAGACTAGTCATGCATAGTAAAATAAGGTACATTTGTTATTATTGTGTCTAACTGTAGGTCCAGCTGTATTGTATAGGCAATGCAATGGAAAGAGGCCAACTGAGACCATTCCAGGGCCATTTCCAAGCAAAGTGGTTCAGGTTAAATATAATCAAATGCCCAGTATATTTTATATAGATAGGTATATTGGTTAATGTGTGTGGATTTCAAGAAATGGTGTATTACGTGTGTCATACGTGCTTACATGTAAGTAATTACCTGACGTTAAAAGTGCTTTCGTGAATAACGTAGTTAACCTTATTTTTCTCCTGGCGGCAGTTGCAGCAGTCGTTGAAGTAAAAACCCCGATTTTATCAGATTCTTTTTGACTGTGATTTAATACACATCAACTGCACGTTTATTACTCACTACATTCATTTTCATTCAACAGCCAGCAGCAATGCAATAATGCTGACTAAAAGTTAAATATGTTATTATTGTTTTTTCACGAGTGTACTCAACTTGTCTCATTGCTCGTCAAGTTGGCTACTTGTCTCATATGGTAATTACGATCACAATTAACTCTAGTTGCACACAATGCAAATTTCATGGCCAGAAATTTATTTTCTGCGTGAATGTGACTTGCGATTAAAATTCTCTTTCGTCAGAAAGTTTTAAATTGGCGTGCTATGCTATTATTTCTCAAAGTGTGAGTTAATGATGTGTATCTGCCCTTACACATTAGAGATTATAATAATACCGCAATTTTCGGCTTTGGGCTACATGCATAGAAGCATTTGGATATTAGTATGTCCAAGTTTATAGCATTTTTGTGTCACTATTTAAGCTTGCGAATTTTAGAATTGGTAGGAAGTTATTCATTTGATTTTTGCGTTAATGTCTCAGTGAAGCTTGGGCTGGTGGGCAAAGTGGAATTGGTAATGTATTAATAATTTTGCTGGGAATGTCCATTGTAGCCAAGTGAAGCTATTGCAATTTAATGTAATGATGCCCTTCTGAGTTCGAGGTGAATCAATTCAAAAATTCAATTCACTTAAAAGACTGAAGACAAAATACAGCGTTTTGTGTATTCGTTGAACTTTCAAAAGATTTTGCTATCTTGTGCTCAGAGACTCAGAATTACTTAAACCACACTTTTCATTCTCATGCATTTATTCAAATTGTAAGCAGGACAAGGAAAATTCCTAATGGACTTGTGCAATGTCTCTCATTGGAATTGAAAAGCTTTGCACTGAATGCCAATAACAAAGTCGACTCACTCACTCGTACTTCTTTGCAACTTAAAGATTGCATAATTAAAGACTAGAGAACTGCACACAATAAAAATGAATTGTAATTGCATGTGTAACTTGGGCTTGACTTAGCTGGAGCCACAACTCGTGCTACAGATATAAATAAATGAGTTAGTCTGCAATAACAGTACCATTTAATGTGAACATATTATTCTAAATTATGATGAGAGTATAAATGCACCATAGGTACCTACACCCAGTTCTATTTATGATTAGATTGTATTATAATTGGGATATTGTGTCTGCAATTATTTTACACATTCTGCCATGAAATTCTGTGCTGATGCTGCCGCAGCCAGATTCAATTTCACTCTTTTGTTCAACGTAAATTAAAGACTATGAAAAGTGTTGTATGTACTTTCATATTACATACATGAATATATAACATACAGCGTTGTATCTAATGTGAAATCGTTGTGTGTTGAGGAACATAGAACTGAAAAGAGGTAGGCAAACTAAACTGGTAATTGAAATTTAGTTGGGGCACACATGATCCTTTCAGTTCCATTTTCGTGATAATAATCGTTGGAGTAATTTTTGACTGGTGGATTCCATTTGTGTTTTTCGTTGACCAATATCCCCCACAGTCACGTTTTGCATCATCAGATTTAATTGTTTGCACTTAAGGGTATTAGGTACCATCTTAATTAGACGAGCGACTGTTAAACGTTTGACCATTGTATTTGACTACACTCATTGTTACGTTTGTTAGGAAATTTCGGTTCTGATTTTGACTAATATAAATTAGCAGTGTAAATGTTTGTACACAATTAAAGTGCTTTACACTGTTTTCCCTTTGGACGACATTGACAATCCTATAATGTACAAATAAATCTATTTCATTCAAACTCCTTGATTCTCTGTCTGGGAACCTTACTGTATAAAATAATGCAATATTTACTTAGGTAATGTCAATATTGAACTGTTCGTTTTGTGTTGTATGCCCCTGGCACTGGGTAATTGTAATATTATTTTATTGCTCAGCTAGCAGTTCTTCTAATGAAGCTATAATATACTTACATACAATAGAATTGAATCCATTAGCTGTTCCTTAGGAAGTTTTTCAACTAGAAGGAGCTGAGTGGCCTGAGTGTATAAGTAATGCAGAGGATGAATTTGTAAGCAGTAAACGTATTTTTATAATTTGGTGAGATACGAAGAAATTTTCCGTGAGTGAAGTTACAAGAAATCGTATCAGTCACGAATTATGATGAAAATGATGCCATGATGAATGTACAGTTGTTGAGATTCATGTGTTTGCTCTTTAGTTACATTTTATTGAGATACACACTCAACTAAACAAGTAAATGGAGCCATGCCTGCAGTCTGGCTACAGCCACACTGTAGCGTTCTAAAAGATTCTCTTACTGCAAGCAGATATAGCACAAAAGATATTGCAAGTAAAACTGCAAGGGATTGCACATAATACTATCAAGACTGTATAAGTACAAGTAAAGCACTCCTGAATGAAACTAACGTATCTTTGTGTGTACACTAAACGCTAAATGGATTTACTGTACATAACTAAACATTAATGTCAGTAACTATCAATTTATAAATAATGTAATGGAAATAAGACAATCTATATGCCATGCTACGTCATACCGCTGACACCATTCCCACTGATGGTGACTCCGATTAGTTTTTCTCGAGTGTTGCCTGTGTGCACACAGTGGTGCATTACAAAGTAAGATACAGATAGCTGCTGAGGCTGCTTAATTGTAAGTCAACTTGTATTGGCACCAGCTACCCATATTATTGTCAGTTCTAAAGCCTCAAATAATAGCAATCATTTAGAAGTGTACTTTACCAGAAGCGGCAGAGGCACACAGGAGGTTAACTTTCTACAGATAGTCGTCTCTTGCCTTTTGGCTTAGTGGCCAGAACAGGAGTCATGAGATGAGTGAGCTAACAACACTCACACTCCAACATGCTCACAGTCTACGTGTACCAAACACTTCACTAAAATATATTTATATCAAAATAATAGTCAAGAAGTGCTAACTAACTAATATTTAGTAGTACCTTTACCTTTTACTGCTCCTTCTTAGTCAGTCTCCTTCTTCTTCTTATTCTTATTCTCCTATACATCATCTTATACTTACTCTTTTCGCAAATGCAGTTAGTTGTGCATTGCAAATGATTACATTCTTATTTTTCTCATCTATAAATGTTACTGCATCGGAATATCGTGCTACTAGCATTCTTCAAACGTGAACTTATGATTAGTCGTTGTACTCGTATATAGTCAGCAAGTAAAGAGCTATGGATTTAATATGGGAATGGGTTATTGGCTTTGTGCTGGTGTGCTGTGTGTGTGTGTATCTGATGTACTTGTTCCGTTCACTCGATCCGCTTCACTAACTGCTCAATTTTACATTTTAAACCAATCTCACCTATTCTTGACGGGTGTGTTTGAGAGTGTGGTGGTGTTGCTGTCCTATTAGTTGAAAATATATGTAGCTGCAACAATTAGAGTGCGATCGCTATCCATTTCCAATTGCTAACAGTTTGCGGCATTCATTGCTGTTACTATTATTACAAGCTTGTGTTATTATTCTTAGACGATGGATTTATATTTAACTGACTTCTATGTTGGTGTACTGTACAGAGATAGAGGAGTATGCAATGCATGCACGCGGCAGAAGAGAGGTCTCAGCTCTGATAAGTGTGCTATGGTGTGTCTATGTGTATTTCGTATTGTGTATAGCTGCTATGGAGTAAAATGTCAGATAAATCTTCAATGCTTATTGTTCGTGCATTTTATTGCCTGTGTTATGGCAGTGCGGTGTAAGCTTAACTGTGTTATAGGTGTTACACCAAGACCAAAGCACATAGACAGTTATGCCACTTCCGTATCACTCTCCTACTATTCACAGTCAACTCAACAGTGAGAAACCTCTGTTAGATTATAATAATATTAGTAAATGTATTTTATACAACTTGCCTTGCCACCACCATACCATACCATACCATACCCTACCACCGTGCCATACCAACCAACGTCTGTGTGTGTAGTCTATAGTAGAAATGAAAGGCACGTCGTCGTTCGTGTTATCGAGTTGAGATAAAATGCATTCATTTCTATGTACGTACCACTTCTTGCTTTATTTACGAAATACTTTGCTCTAAGTAAGGGGAATCGAGAAACAGTAAAAATCTGTTTGATGGGAGAATGAGCTTGTGAAGGAAGACTGTACAGCCGGTATATGAACACTAACTTACACAAGCATACTTTCTATTAATTACGTTCTCGAGTTATTGTTAGCTGACTATATGTATTAAGTGTATGGGTAAACGGAGCTGTGTTCTCAACGTGCAGCGCACCTATATACTTACTTGGATTCTAGTTTGCTTTTATGAGCTTCTTTGGTCTGCTGAGGGTCAGTCTTCCATAAAACAATTTATGTGTGTTAATTAGGTTACTTTTAGCTTATAGACATGTAGAAATAACACTTTAGGTAGTTACAGTAATAGTGGACGTACATCGTGCGGCAATATGAATCGGAAATTCACAAATAAAGCTCATTTTGCTTTTCAAAAAAACCAAGCTTCCCGTTTTTCATAAGCTGTGGCTATAAACAAGGCAAATGAAGTTGGTGCTTCTCTTACAGACATATTTTATGAGTAGGTAAGTGAGTTAGTTAGTTCGAGATACAGTTCTCGTCGATCGACATGTATGAGATGAGACAAGTTGAGAAACTTCTTAATAAATACTTTACCTAAAAACCGGTCAGGTCCAGTTAACTCATTACTACTAATAGTTTGAGTATTTAACTATTACTTTTCAATGTTCGTTTATATTTATATAAATTCTAATGGGGTATGAAACATAGTGTATGCATTTTATGTGCATAATGTAAGTAGTTTGTTGTGTCTACCTATTTTTCACATGGTTAAGTTAAGTGTTCGTAAACACTACGTTCAGTTCATTACGGTATGTTGTATTAAGGAAAATATATCATTATATTGTTCTGTGAGCTTCTTAGTGTATAATAAATGATGAAATGGAGTAATTAACCAAGTATGTGTTTATATATTGCAAAGTAGAACAGAAATGGTTGAATGAGCTTTAATGGCACTGAATGAGTTAGCTGAGTTATGCCTTTGCCAATGTAATCAATCTTATGTTAATCTGGTTCATCTGGTATGAAATGCACAGTATTTTTATATCTTGTAGTTGTAGCTGATTGCAGCACATTTGGTCGTGATATAAAAGTAGGAGAGATGGATAGAGGAAACATTTATATCAACTATTGCTTTCAATATAATAAAATAGTAATTGGCTTAGTTGCTAATTTAGGTTTTAAAAAAAAACACTTCACACGTCCGTGTTGCATTGCACTTGCACACTACACCTATAATTAGTTTACTTTAAGATAAAAATTGAAATGAGATGCTGATGTTATATTTTAATTGCCGATTTTTTGGAATATGTTTGCAGTGTATGCACTTATTAATATTTTAGTACACCCACATCACGTTTTACTTGGTTTGTTTATATATTCTGACGAATTTTTCATAATTAGAACAATGCTGTTGAAAAAAAATTGAGACTCCAAGAGCAGGGAACTTATTAATATTAATACATACAAATGAGTGCAGAAAGCATGCATAATGAGGGTACTGTAAGAAAACTAATAAAGTTTGTAAAGTGAAATGATGAAAATGACTCATTAAACCATTTTGGTTGTAATAGCGTAACCCTTTTGCATAATAAATTTGAACTGAGTAGATATCTACTTATAAGTAAGTACATGGTGCATTTCAATGATAAGTTAACGATGATAGTAATTTGGTTGTTACAGAAGAAAAGTCACTCTAATGAAAAAGAGCTGAAACTAAAATGATTTATACAAACAAGTGGACTACAGAAAGTGTGTTGCTAACTTTAAGTTTCTATCTGAGAGTATTGTGTGGAGATGTGAAGAGAATTACATATTCTCACATAATGCATTAGTGTATCTGTGAGTATATGTGTTATGAGGTAGCTTTCTTGCAATGCAATATGTATACAGACTCACGTACACAGGACAGTGCTTGTGACGTGATTTTGAGCGTGTTTTATTAATACTGCACAACCAGTTCTGATATAATTATTTAATGGTTTGTTTGGAGTGAGTGTATGTTTAGTGATAGACGCCATACATTATATTTAGATAAGGTAGTCATCGTGTGTTGTAACTTATGTTGTCGTTGACTTGAGTTATCCCAAGAAAGTCATCTTCGTGTTATGGAATTGATCTGAACAGTAAGCACTTGGTACATTTTCGTAATTTAGTGCCACTTTAAAGAAAGTAAGTGCCAAGTGCACATCTGCATCTGTGTATTTGACTGCCAGTAGTATCTTCCCATACTCTCATCCCAATCCCAACCCAAGTCTCTTGAAACTTTGAATGTTGTCTGAACATTTTCAACGCTCGACGATATTTATTGCATGCCATTGTGCTTGTATTATTATTGTGTGCATTTATTTTTCTGCAGATGAACATCACATTCTGAATTCTCTCTCTTCTTTTGCACCATATCTCTCACCGTGCTCTGTGTACATGAAACTTGATTAGGCAAGAGGACAGGGTTGAGTCTGTCTATGTTTATCTTTTTCCAACTACGAATTCATAGCTAAAGTTGCCAATTTCCATTCTGACCGTTTATCAAAGCAGCATCCAAGGTGAATGGTTGGCAAAGACGGTTCATGTTGCTTCATTTACAAGTAAGAGTGTTTGTACTTCGAACCCTGTGTCTGTATACAGATATGATAAGTGTCTGTGTCAGTGCTCTATAGACTAATCCCACTGTAGTATAATACACTTTGTGTATGTGTGCATCCATGTGAATGCTAAAAGTCTGAGTTAAGGAGGAGAGTTGGAATTACTAGCAGAATTATCATCAAAGAATCTAATTTTAGGAATGAAGAAAGTTTGAGGTGAATGTGAAGACTTCACATGCACATTGGAGCAAAGGACAGGTATAATAACATAACAGTACACATATTTATATTGATGTAAGTGTATAATACATAGATAAGTTAATCTCATCTCTCTGAATGTGTGTGCATGTAGAATCTGCCAATGCAATGTACTGTAACTGACAACGAGGCGTGCCATATAAGTAGCTTTAGTTAAGATAGCTGTGTACTTTTATTATTATTATTATTATTGTGGAATATTATGTTAGTGGAATACTTTTACGTTTACATACATTGTGCATATGTTGTGTGGATCTCGTATCAGTCAGATTTTGTTTTGTTGGATGAAGACGTGTGTAATGTGTGTGGTGGGATGGGATCTTCTTCTGCAATGTGTGCGCAGTGCATTGTGTGTTCACAGACAAATGAAACTGTCGACGAAGTGATTATGAATATAGAGCAGGGTTGACGGAGGCCAGGGACAAGGAGAGCTCATCACACACATACAAAGTATCCATCATCTTTTGTCTGTCTCTGTGTCTCATGTGAGATTTCTGCTGGTATGGGGATAATTTTCACGCTTCTTGTGCCATATACCATTGGCAGTATTCACTTATATTAGTATCTCTACTTATTCTATGAGCCCATCATCGTATTAGTATTATCGTTGTACAAAAATCTGTTTCAAGATTCACTTCTCGCTTTCTGCTTTCTACATTACGGAATGCCATAAAACTGTTATGACTATGACTATCCTAAGTTTGCGCAGTCTTTTAATAATTTCTGCAGCAAGGTTTTAAAAGAGAGTGATCTACTTACTATTAGTTTAAAGTCAACAGCATATCGCGAATGCCTTTGCAGAATTTATGTACATAGAATAAAGGTAGCTCTAGCAGTGGTATGCCAGATATGGTTGCGGTTCTTGTAATAAAACTCTTTCTAAAGCCAAACTGGTGCAACACCGCCTGTCTGTCTGCGAAACATTATCACTTCTAGTCTCAGTATTTATTTTTAAGTTTTTACATCCAACTAAAGTGTAAGGTTATTGAGAATAATGTGTAAGTCAAGGAACGAGTGATAAGTCAACCAAATTACTCCACTCAACACACATAATTGATTTCATAGAAATTCTCAATGAAATATTGCAGATTAAATATTTGCTGCTTACTCACGGAAAGTTTTATATAGATAAAAGCAATACATGATGTACGCTACGACGCAAAGCATTCATAAATTGAGAAAAGAATTTTCAAATTAGTGTTACAATTTGTCAGTATGTGAACACGGCATTAACTTACTTACACCATGAAAATTAATAAAAACTAACGGATTCGTAATTGGCTAGCCTGATTCCATTCCAACCCCCATCCTAAATCCCAATACTTAAAATTGAAAATATTGATTTTCCTTAAGTTGAAAAAAAAAGGTTTGCATCCGCAGCTAATTGGGCTAATTCTGTCATAACGAATGTTTTTATTCTTGAATCCTAATTATAAATTATAAGGTTCATAAACTAAGATGCATTTATTAAGCTGTGTAGCATAAAGGTTTCTTTGATAATGGGAAGGACTATACATAACGTTCGGTGTTGTAAAATGAAGTTAGTAGCTCACTCCTAATTAAATGTTGTAAACTATATTTTTCAAACTCGAGATTAGTAGATTATTCTTTGGTTGTTTGAAAGATTACATTTATGAGATAGTAAGTCATCATTCAAATAAATTTTGACGTGAACTAAAAAGTGTGAATTCTCTTTGCCCACTTAACTAGTAACAAGTGCATATGAAATTTGTGTGCGACTGTGCTGGAAATTGCACTCGTCTTGTATTGTAGCCATTGTGAGAATCGTACGCTTGCTAAGATTCTCTAATTACTGAATTTCTAAAATGGATTTAGGTGGGACTCGTAATTATTTACTTGTCGTTACTTACTGTACTTACTCTCATTTGAAACACCATGGTGTTCTGCTGTCTGTTCATGGTTTAGTGCCTTTTTGTTATTTGATTGTCTTAAAATTCTTGGCAATATTGTGTCAGGTTACTTTCTTAAACACTGACTGTGTTTTAATGCATTCCTTATTTGATTTTCAACACAACCTGAAAGTTTCACAGAACAGATGCTAATTTTCCACTGTGTCATGATGTTCCCATACCCAGTGTTTATTTATTCTCAAGTGTAGTTCTTACTGTTACACTCCACAGTAAAAAATGGTTCTCCATTGTTGTTATGAGGAGCATAGCATGATGAGAAGGAATTATTCCACTTACAGTGTATTGTTGTTGTCTCCATGCCATACACACTGTTCGAGTTCACAAATTAAGAACTTTCAGTCTTCAAACAGCTGACTGACTTACTAATACTCACTCTTGTCCAATTGTTATTGTTGTTACCAACCAACCAACGTAATAATATCCAAAAAATTACAACAAAAGTTACCTATATGAGCCTACAGGGCTATAAGCAGTCAATGTGTTTTATAACATACGGCTCGACAATTCAATGGCCAATGCAATGTTAGGATTAGGAATCCTGAGTAAAAAAGCACACATGTATGTAAAGGGCAAGGAGTATTAAATTTATTAGTGTTCTGTACGCGTAAAAGTAGTTTACATATTGTAGATGGCTTGTCCGCGAGGGCAGGCTGTTGCACTTGGTTATAAATTCAAAAATATAATTTTTTGTTGTTTTGAGTAATGTTGAAAATGAATTTAGGTGGATGAATGAGTAGGGCTGGTTCTCTGGTATATCCGTTTGACTGGTGGTGGTGCAATGTCAAAATGCCGGTTGACCGCAGAGCAGTAATTATAGGGAATTGGCAAACTAAAGAAAGGCACATCTCACAGAAAGAGTGGAGTCGTTGCATGTACGTAATATGTGAGATTAGCTATGATTGTTGGAATAAGAGTCGGTTGTGTGAGAATAGCAACTCCGTACGTCGTTGTTTGGTACTGGTTGTAGTACTTGTACACCTTAATGCGAATTTAATGAAATGCATGCATGCAGCAGAGCAGTGTAGTCGAAATTGCGACGGAGAGAAACAATAATGTTCTATCTGGTTTTCTTTTGTTTATTTTGTTAGCATATCTTATGTTAATATTTCTTTCATGATGACTTCCTTTCAGGTTGTGTTGTGTCTATGCGTGTAGCAAAGTATTATGTATGTATGTGTTGTCAATGTGTCTGTACGTTTTATAGGAGAGATACAACCGTTAGTTGTAATGCAACTGGCAAAGTGTGTTATTATTTTGCGGATCTGCCTGCCTGTGTATATTCATTTCGTTGTTGCTCGTTGTGAATTTGTCTGTTGCAGAATTGGCCGGGAGCGTTTCTGCTTTATGGCAGTGGTAAGGTATGCTGGGGCTTCATAGTACACACAAGACACACATACTACATAGTAAGTACTGTATAGCCAGTCAGTCAACAACACAACTCTTTACAACAACGTCTTTGCAGATTAGTTCTCCCCAATGTAAAATATGACTAAAGCTGTTCATGTTGTAGCCATTAGATAGGTATGTGTAGGTATAGCTCATAGCTATAGGCAGAGCTAGGTAGGTTGATATTGGCTGAATTTGAATTGTTGAGGGAGTTGAGCACACTACATACATACAAATGTGGTTGTAGTTAGGATAGAGAGATAGATGAATGTGTCCTGCCAATATACTATGTCTTATGCTTGCAATGCAATTCGGCTTGTTCATTCTTTTTTGCTAAGTGTATTAAATAGAATAAAGGTGTTGGCTTGGTATCTTGATTTCTGACACAAGGTTCGAGAAGGTCCTATCTTTGCATTGTCTCGCGAATCCTGCAAAATAATCCACTTTGAACGTTTGTTAACTGACAATGAGTCTTTTCGCAAGTTCCACTACCAGTGCTACAGTCTTATGTAGAATAGGCGAAGCACTCGGTGTGTTCATTATTCATGTTTTTCTTGCTATACAGTGCATGAGTAAGTTGAGTCTAGTCTGGACGAGTACAGTGTAAAAACTGTCTTGTTCTCGTCTGTAGATTATAACATGAGTTCTGATAAAAGAACACAGTGCAAGTCCCGTTCTCAATTGGCATGTCTGTCTTGATGAGATGAGCATAATGATGATGATGATCACTTGACCTACACATTACTCTTTGCAGTGTTTCTAAGCACACGGATGATTAGTGAAGTAATATTATCCTAGTTGTCTTTCTCTGGGAACCATCTTACTTTTTTCAAAGTACTCTCTTTTCTAGTTATTATGCTAAACCTTCTTTTCTCGGCAGTGCTCACATGCATATAAGGTTTTCTGTGCTTTTATAAGGATATGATTCATGAATTTGTAAAAAAAAGTTTTAGAATAAGTACCTACTCGTATTTACCACTTTAAAACTTTAAGGGATAATGCACATTGAGTAACAAGTACTAAGTACATAGGTTAGTGTGTATGATGATGATGCTTTTAGATCAGTTGCATCATCGGCGTCAACATGCAAAGATTGAATTATGAGGAGGGTAGGTAGTTTGTCTGTGTGTGTAGGAAATTTTCGTCTCGAGTTGTGTGCAACTAATTTGATAATATTAAATTGTACTACGTACGTGGGATTAGTCAGTGGCTGTTGTGGACGATGAACTGTGGAACGTAAATATGTCTAAAGAAAAACTAACTGAGTCACTGTAAGATTTACGTGTGGATAACCGATCTTCATTTGATTAATGCAATGAGATTCAGTGGGATGATGAAAATAATGATGATTAAACGTTTAGTTAGGGGAAGCATTTATTTATCTGTAACGGTACAATTCTCTTGAAGCCTATTTACACGTTTCGAAATGACGATTGTGAATTTTGAACGTTGACCTTGTTTTATTTACTATGACAAAGACTGTGAGTTACAAATTCAAAAACGTGTATGTTAATGCAGGAAAACGAGTGTTGAAATCTTTGAATCTATGAATAAAATAAAAGTTTAGAATATAAATAAATGTTAACTTCAAGGAGCCACTGCTATACAGTGATTCTTCGATTAAGAATTGAGATACGGACTTCATAATTTACCTTCGAACTTTATAATGCTGTATCTACATAGATATTTCACTCATGCAAATCAGTAAATGTAAATAAATTGTTAGTGTCTCATAAAATTTTATGGTTGATACAAGACATAAGGTTCATGGCACATCCTACAAATCACTCCAACCTGGAAGCTGGAACTAGCCAAATTTATTTTTACTTGTGATCGATTTGGGTCAAGGGCCAAGAGCGTGTAATGTTTTAAATTAGTTCTAAATATTAACTCTGTATTTATAATATTATTTATAATATATCTGCAGTTAAGTTACTAATGTGTTTCTACGAGTGCCGAGTGTATTAAAATACCGTAAAATTTTCATTTCATTCATTTGTAAGTATCATCTGTCTCTGCCCATTATCATTAACTCTGAGTGGTTTTTAATCTCTCATCGTAGCTATATAGTTAAATGCATATATTCTATGCAGACTACTCCTATACATAATTATGCAAGTATACCTATACTACACACAAAATACAAATAGTAGTATTCATTTTCTTTTCTTTTCAATGAATGTGAACATAAGTTGTATTTCAAGTAGTAGTTTCATAGAAAAAAATTATCAACTGACTGAAGGCTACAAGATATAAAATTATATATGTGTGTACAGTGTGTAGTATGCATGTACTTTACACATGCAGTAATTTTAGATTTCCAAGTGTCAGCATTAGGATGATTTTGTTGAATTTCATGCAGGGGGTGGTGCTAGTGAATGACAGGGGAAATTTCACCACAATAATGATGTGTGTGTAGCTAGTATGTGTTCTGTTTCCATATTTACTTAGATCCACAGATGATATCTGATAATAATATTCGAATACTTGCATTCGCGTCTATACCTTTGGACACAAAGTGCACATGCAGAGTGTATAAAAAGAATGGTCAATAAACCTTGGCTATTTTATTTTACATAAGGATATCTCTGCTACTTGAAAAACGCAGAGTCTTCTATTGAATATAAATATTTAGAGATGTGTGGATGTAGTGGCTTGGGTAGGCATGGAAGGAAGAGATGTGCATTTATTTAGCTACTAGAGATATTCTGCTATTATTACCTGTATTATGTTAGGAATGTGTTTATGTGTTTAGTTCGACTGTTCGACATTAGCGAGTGTCAATCATTTATGTTATGCGTACCTATGTGGAGGGTGAATACATTAGGAGCCGTGTGTAGCTATTTGCATGTGGCCACAACATTATGTGAGGAAGTCCTTTCATTTTATACTTTATTATTATTATTTATTTGCATAGAGCGTTGTTTGAAAGAGATGTGAAATGAGATGAGAGTTCCATCCAAGTTTCCCATTCCGCCTTCCTTCTTTGCATTGCATTGAATTCAATTCAATTGGATGCATTGAATTCAATTCAACTGCTCCAGTCTAAAGTCGTGTTCATTCTAGTTTCATCTAGAGTTTAGTTTTTAGCTCATATCATGACAACAACGGCAACGACCTCTCAAACCATCATCATCCTCATCGCCATTTCGCCATCATCGTCATCAGAATCTCCTCTTTCTTTCTCTTTCCATGAACCATTCCAATAGCAACATCTTCAACAAACCAATATGTGTGTACACCAATCTGTTTATTGTACACACCAAAGTTTCTTTCCTCTTCCTTTTCACATTTTACGTTTTACAGCCAGCCATCATCGTCTTCTGTTTCATCCGTCTTCATCTGTTTTTAGCCCGACTGTCTTCCTTCTACGTTTTGTCTGTGTATATTGCACAGTCCTCATTGTCACTTTATTTGCTTGGACTAAACATCTCTTTTGACAACTTGTAAACCACAGTTCACTTTGCACAACTCACAGTTAGTCTCATACAAACTGCATACACTGAATACACACTGCACTCATGTCTCAACATGTTATGTTAGTCATCATTTTTTCATAAATGTAGCCTATGTAGGTATATAGAGGTAGAGTCGTTTGATGGAATGGTGGCAGTAGTTTTTAAAGATGAGATGTATGTGTCAGAACTTACATGTGAAGTTTTGTGTGAGATTTTAACTCGCAATATGAACAAAGAGCCACATTCCTGTTTTTACTTAAGGGGACGATGATTTTTAGAGGGAGGGTTACTTACTCTACTATTTTCAGAATGGGGTGGTTTGGTTTGGCTTGGTATTGTGTAACTCGTTAGTATGCAGTTTCTTATAACATGGATGACTCATGCCATGTGTTGCAGATGGGATAATAATATGCACAACTAATGTACTTAATGATTGTAATTATAATCACGCAGATTTCCTTTTCAATCTGCAAAAGAAAATCCATCTTTAGACAAAATAAGGCTCAGCAACACGGCTGTGTAGTAAGTAGTGTGATTTCTAATATTGAGTTACTTTAAATTAGTTACACATACTACACAATTCTTGCTGTGCAGATCCAACTATTTTTATTTGCTTTTTTAGCGCAACATACGTACTCAAACTGTTTTAGGTTTATGTTAGTTGGAGTTGTAAAAATGCATTTGAAGGAGAAGAGATTGATGGCAGAAAGTACAGCCATGACAGTTCTATATCATTATACGCTGTGAAGTCGAAGGACATAAATAATAAATTATTCTATGCTGAAATTTACACTATTTTAGTGTTTACCATGCTAAACTGTCGTTTACTCTCCTATTGCCGTTCTGCAGTCCAAATTTCTCACAATTTATTTTTTGTCAATTGTTTAGAGAAAGTCTAAGGTTTTTCTTTATTTTTCTCGTGCAGTGAATCAAGTTGTCACTTGCTGCATTGTTAATATTGTGAATGCCACATGGTACCGTACTGTTTTACACTAGGACAAATACTCCCTGGCTAAATGCATTAAACATACAAAATTCAAACAATGGCGAGTTTAGTTAATATGGAACTGCTTTACAATGGGAATAATGTAGGGCTCATCTGTGTATGAATGTTTTCTTAGTCCAATTCAATATTTTATAATGGAAGAAGAAACGGTGATGAATGGTAGGGGTGGTTTTAAATTAATACTAATAATGTAAAATGTGTGGATAGATTATTTAAGCCATAACACGCATACTAAGTTCTTTTTATATCCCCACTGAATATGTAAATGCAGTATAAAAAACCTGCATGTGTTGCAGTGTTTGTGTAGGGAAGAAAAGAGTTGATGAATGAGTAAACACTTTAAAATTAAATGTACAATCATCTAACTGCAAGTGCACGCATAACATAATGTGAACACTGTACTGAAAAGTGAATGAAATATTATAGACTGAAGGAATATAGAAGAAAACGGTAGGTAGAGTTTTTACGGGTGTTTATACTTAGCCATGTTTGTACATTGTAAATCTCATGCCTGCCTCTTCATACAGAATTGTGAATTATGAACAAGAGAGGAACATCGTTCTTCTTCTTACTAGGGAGAATTGATTAGTGGCTTTGTTACTGATGGGCTGTAGTAGCACTAAGGACATAGTGCATCTGGTTTGCTTGAACAATAATAAATATTGTTTGAACAGTATTTTTAAACTCATTATATGCCATGTGTTCATTCGGTGCACTCATGTTTTACTGCATTGAAGAGATATATTATATGGTATTAATATAAATCTTCCTTTATTAATTGTAACTGCAATATTGAAATTGTAAAATCTTAAGCAGCACAGTTTTTATTTATTTCATTGTGAAAATCCTAGAAGTCGAAACACTGACATTTTACATCGAATGTACGACTTACAATGTTATAGGGAATAAAATGATGGGTTTAATTTTGTTTATTATAATTATCCTCTATTAGCTGAGAAAGAGAGACTAAATGTATGGAATGAGTACAACTATGTATGCAAATTGTTAGTGGATTTCAAAGAATTGGATTTACGGGAAAAATCTACATGTATACATGTTAAATATTTCTGAGAGTTTTTCGTTTGCCTTCTGGGAATGCAATTATATCTCTGTGACCATTCAAGCTTTTGATGTAGATTGTATTTTATTTTGAATGAAAAAGTGCAACTGCCAAGATTTATAATCCACTTTCAGATGCAAATTGAGTCGTTTCTGAGGCGATAACAGGACCTCCACTAAAATGTAGACAAATAAGATTTATTGAATAAATGTACTACAAGTTGCTGACATTGTGAGCATTGTACCGTTTTTCAGACTTGATAAGATTTGAGCTTTAAAGCACGTTAGAGAGAGAGAGAGACTAGGAGCTGAGATTCCCTTTTCTTGTCTTGATCTGCTAACGCTTGCTTTTGAATGCCATGTTGGTTGGGTATGTATGTATGTGTGAGCAATAATAGCAAAGTGCACTTAAATCGAATAAACCATAGAAAATTTAACTCCATTTACTTGATTCAAAAGTTTTCAAAGGTGAAGACGGACAAATTGTTCCTTTTTTAGATCTGCAAGTTAAATCTGAATAGGGTCTTAGTATAGTCGCATAATAAAGTAACAGTACCACTGTGCGAAAGTTTTGGTTTGACGTGCCACACCGCAATGTTCATGTTAATGTCTACAGAATGCAATGTACAGCTACAAGTAAAATATAATAATGCTGTTGGCAGTTAGGATTAAAAAATGATAGTGGGAGGGAGTTTATTTTTCAAGGGGTAAAATCATTATTATTTGATTATTGTGTAAACGGTTACGGAAATAATACGCGTGGCTCGCTTGAGTTCTGCTTAAATAAATGTGTAGTGTATCCTTGCAAGTTGCGATTCATTGTATGGTAGTTTTAATGAGCGAAAACAAAACTGTTTTATCTCTAGCTAAAAACAAAATTTCGTATGGTTGTTATTATTCTTTATACTGGCAAATTTTTTCGCACAAACCTCCATCAAGGCCTGTGCGTTATTGTCTGAGCTGCATATTCTGTGACAATGATTGTGCATAAAATTAGCAATTAAAAGAATAATAGCTTAATAGGTTGGTCTTTTCCACTTTGCTATCAATTATCCATTCAACTAGTAATTGAACTGCCAAATTGTGCATTGAGATCAACATCATTCAGCAATTACATCGTTTTCTTAATGCGTACAACAGTGATACTGGTATCTACTGAAATATGACACAGTATAATATCTTTTGATTCAATAACAAAGACAATACTAATATGCACAATCCCAGTAGTAATAATATAATGCTCATTTTTTGAAATATCCTGCTAGAGTCATAATGCGTTATAAGTTTTTCTTTGGATTATATGATAGAACCTAATACGCCTAGGTGGATGCAAAATAATTATAAAGAACATTAATGTTCTTCTCGAGAAAGATCAGAGCCAAGGGCTGTGAAATCACAAAGACATGAAAAATTGCTGTTTTATCGTTGTCGTTGCAATATCACATCGTCCATAATATTGTAGTATCGTATTTTAGTTATCGTCAGCTGCATGATTTTTTGGCTTGGAAAATCTGTGTATAAAACAGTAGGAACAAGTTGGATTTTGTATTGCAGTAAAATGTGATAATTTAAAGTCTTACACGAATGAGCAGATTACGAAGATATTTTATGTTACACATATGTAGCAGAGGGAAATAAATAAGGTAGCTCGTGCAATGCAAATACCAATAATAAAGAAAGAGAGACATAGACAGACGATAGAGCTCAACAAGGAGATTACTATTACTACACACTGACTGTGCTACGAGTCTGCCAATGTCGTCACTTCAATTGTTGTATGGCCTTCAGTGTTGCAGACTCAAGTTAAATTTAGTCAGTTTGCGTTTAAATTACAGTTTGCTTGCCTAACTTGAGTTCTGAAAGAGTTGAGAATAATCAATTACATACATACATGTAGCTTGTAAAATGAAGGAGCTTAAGAAAAGAGCAAATAAAGGAACTATGGGCAGAAGAAGGATAGTAATAAAAAAGACTGCAAGCAAAGTATGTTTAGTTTGGTGTATCTGTGTGTAAAGTGTGTGTGAGTGTCCTGAGACACTGTATGGACACAGAGCACAATTGAGAACGGGGAGTGTAGGACACAGGTGCACAATCTTTATAGATACCATTATTTTTTGATTCTGTTCTCATGTGTGCTGAATTGAAACAGGTGTGATAATGCAGCTTTTTTAGCTTTATGACAGTACACGTACAGAACAGAACCCAACCAGCATCTGGAATCCTTGCACTAATCTTCTCTTCTTATGTGCTCCCTCCACAATCACAGTTTGGTTTTTAGCAAAGAATTGTGCATTTCAAGTTTAGACTTTTCAGCCAATATAACACCAGACTCAGTTGGAGTTTCGTCTTTTGTCATTTTTAATGTATTTCTGTACTAAATACTTCGTGCTATGAGAAAAGCATGAATTGCTTTTTATTCTGTGAGTGTGTGAGTTCAATTGACTTGTTCTTGTAAAGGGATGATAAATATAAATAAACTAAGCAATGAATAATAATAATGTGTATGGGATGAGAATGCAGCATCCGTAGAGTGGAGTAGCAGCAACAAAGCATATAAAGGGCTGCCTTTCCTTAAAACTCAAGTTGAAATGCTTGAAAAATGGTTGACATGGAGAATAAAAGGAATTCGTACCTCCCACAGTCCCACATCTTCCAAAATGCTCAGTTTTTTGCAGTTAGGCAGCTAAAGTCACAGCCTGGCGTACATTGTCATTAGATATGTAAATAATTATCTTTGCATTTCATTTGGCATAGTCGCATGACCAAAATTAGAGATAATGAACGATATGTCTTCTGCCTGTCGTTTTCGTTGACAGTCAACTTGTCGATTTACTACTTGCATATATTCAAAATTTGTTTCCGTAATGGTGACAACACATTTTCTCAAGACTTAAGTTCCTGTTCAGTTTTTCTGCCGGCCCTGTCTTTTCCAAATTCGCAGACACCATGTTGATCAGGAATATACCACACTCGTCTCTCCCTGTGCAATTTTCCTAGAGGAGAGTACCTCGCGAAAAATTGCAAGCATTAAAATAATATGTCAAACAGCCATATCTGAAATCCACTGCTACGGGATTGTGTAAGTAAATGTTAATTGCAGGCCAGCCAACTCATCTATTTATGACATTACTATTATCGTCTTGTTGTGTTCTGCTACGTTACAAGCTGCAGGGTGTAGCTTTCTATAGGTTTCTAATTTTATTGCCCCTTACGAGAACTGTAAACTCTGCTGCACTGTACCTGCAGCCAATTAAATTGAATTTCATTCCGTCTTTTTCGTAAGTGACGTATATTTTATATACAAGTTGCAGAAAATTGCCCATTGGCGATCACTCATTCGATCTGCACCTTTATGGCAATAATAAATCCCAAACATATTACACGCTAAAATAAAACATCACTTTTGATAGAGTTATGTGCCTAGCTATAAATAATAACATTGTTAATGTTGCTCGCATACTCATACTATCAACTATCGATGTGTATGTGCATTTCTTTTAGTCAAATATGTTATAATGTTTTTTGTCTTTGACCATATAGTGGTATGGTGGTACTGTGCAAAGGTTTGGTTTTTGCTTGGGTCTCTCAATAATGCAATTTAATATAAGTAGGAAGAAATTTCAAGGTGGCGAGATTGACTGTGTATTTACCGAGGGACTGTGCACTGTATGTACATTACTATAATTTGACTTTACTCATTGCTATTGCTAATGTGTATAATACTGCGATCGTGAACGATGGTGTTCTTATTAGAGGCACTGTAACGACTGAAAGAATGAATAAGATTAATTTTAGGAGCTACAGCTTCAGCGAATAATACATTGCTTGTTATAAAGTCTGTGTATACTGTTATAGTGAGAAGCTGCGTACTGAACATGATGTGTTGATAATTCTTACCATATAATCAAAGCAAAGTGCATTAAAAACAGACCTTCACCATTCACCATCTATGAGGAAAGGCCAGGTTGTTGTTGTTGATGTAATGCAGAAATACAAAAGACACGGACATTACCAGCAATAGCAATTCAATTTTGCGTTAGCCAAGAAGCAGTTTATGAATTGACGTTTACGTCTACCTGTTTTTATTTAATCAACAGTGGTGGTGGTGAATGAATAGGTGGATGAACTTATAATATAATATACATATTTCATATTATGCGTGGGTTTTAACCCCCATCATAGTTCGAACGTTATATAACATAATCCGCAACAAATCTTAGTTGGAATTTGGAATTCGTCTTGTGTGAAACAGTTGTGGATTTTTACAATGCACATTGTAGCATGTGGCAAGTGGGATAAGGAAACGCTTAAAACATACCTGGATGACATCCTGCCATCCTTCAGCTCATCACGACTTGCATGTGTAATTGTGTAACATAATAATCGTTCTGTTTACATTGCAACTCTATGTAGTAAATGAGACACAAAGAATTCTGTTGTCATCCTTGTTGGTGGTTTAACCCTGCTACATTTTTTCTTAACAAAACATTAAGAGCAAACGTAAAAATACTATTAACAAAATTTAATTGTGTTGATATTGTTTTCTCATCTTTAATTTCAATTTGCATGAAAATGTGTTTGTTTAGAGTGACATGATAGTTGTGTTTCAATATTTGCCCATTAGCATAAACAACGGTATTTGTTTCTCCATGGTTGAGCTTGAGAGTATAATAGATTGGAATACTAGACGTGTGAGACTGCAGGAAATCATGAAAGAATTAGAGTTGTAGAGAATGAATGAATAGAAAGATCAGAAGACGGTTCTCTTCCATTAACACATACCTGAATTATAGGAAAGTCTCGTGTTGAGCTTTCATACGTGTCAGTTTATAAGATCCAATCTCATTAAAGCGTTTTGTGCTGAACATATATAGGTACTCATAGTAAATAGAACATGTCTCATCGCCAAGGAGTTGTTCAACTGTGGGCACACTACACACATCCATTACATTACCGTAATGTGTTTGACTTTGATCACATCATCGCGGTTGGTTAAGTCCGTATTACACAAAGGCATGCATATGTATATATACATGGAGTAGAAAGGTATCTCGCAAATTTATCTTGTGTTGTTGCCATTTCATTCTCACTGTCACGATAGATGGACTAGTTCAAGTGTGTGCATTTCAAATCGCACACAGTAATGACATGACGTTTAAATAGATCGTATTAATAATCAACCTTGCCTGTGCCTTTCTCCTTATTTTTCGTGGATTGTCATTCAAAGGGTGGATTAAGCTAAATCTCACAGGAATCCCAAAATCTCACTGGTCTCTAGAAGGATATGTCATTTACCTCTGTCACGTGTACATTAATAGTCATAAGCAATAAGTGTCATTCCTTTTGTAAAACAAGATAATGGTCTTTGTAATAATAGTCAAAGACGTGGCATAACTGTCATTTGTTTTACTGATAGAAGGTTTGTCCAATGTCCACTATGTGTATTGAGTATTGAGAATTCATTATAAATGTATTAGAGTACAGTTAGAATTTTTAATCTTTATAATAATACAGGATTATAATTCGTGTCAAGTGCAATCAACCAGACTTTTGTTGTTTACATATATCAAGGCTAAACGGAAAGTATAATGTTCTTTCTTACAGGGAAAATAAACAATGGGGGTTATCATTTTGGTTTCCGTTGAAGTTTTCTATCTTGATTTGTATTAGCTTTATAAGCCACATTGTTTTTCTACATTATTTATTGTTATTATAGATGAGTGTATATTTTATGCGTGTTGGCCATCATTATTTAGCCTAGCATTGCAATGCAAATATTTTTCGCAAAAAAAGAATGCAAATAAATTGGCGTGGGACTTGGTGCACACGGAGAATTAGCACTTGTGTATGAACAGAACGTGAATTGCATATTGCGAACAAGTAAATAGTAAATAATGTGCATACATTAATAAATAGTCCATTAAAAATAATTTTAAATGTTAGTTTGAAACTTCAATTATACTAATTTGTAGTTGTACGTACATGAATTAAGAGTTCACTCGAATGGTTCCGACGGCCCACACGCTAGAAAGATAGAGATAAGAGTTGAAAAGATGCCGCAGCACACGTAAGATGCATTGTACATTACTTCTGTTAAGAAATGTGGTGTGTGCAAGTGTTGTGTAGCTGCTATTGTTGCCATTACCAATATCTGAATGACTGTGCCATACCGGAGGGAACCATCCCGTTGTTGTCAAGTAGAAGTGGGCGTCGGTCTGACGAGGATAAATGAATATATTTCAAATCTAGGTCAGTTTTATCTGAATATGCATGAAATGGAATTTGAATGGTCGAGCAATTCAGTAAGGATGGCAATTTGTCTAAATGTCAGCTCCACATGTATTTTGGGATCTCACAGCACTCCTCCTTTTTATAAAGACCACTACAAGAATTTCTAAGGTACACCTTTTCGTTTTAGTTCACTGTGTCTGTGTGTGATTCAAATGAAGATATTCACAAAAGAATGTTTCACGTTAGTGTGAACCAATGTAAAATATAATAATGATGACACGATATTATATTACTGCAACATACATATATAATTAGTATGTTCATTGTACTGTTGGACTGAGTATATCATGTGTGTACTCCAATGTATATCCTTACTAATGGCGTAAGTACCTAATTTAAGACGTTTATAAAATTATACATAGAAAGGCGTATTTACTACATATTGACGTTTTCGTTGCGCTTGTATTTTAGAGAAGACATTCAAGAAATAAATAAAATTTGGTCTGGATCTGGTTGAAGTTAAAGTTTTGTGGTATGGGAAATGATGCTTCACAATTACAGACTATGAGTCTAGAGTCTCACTGTGCGAGCAGTCGTGGTAGGACAAAAGGAGATTTGATTATGGCAGAATGTGGAGCAGCGTCGTTAATTTTTTGAGTGTTTATGATGGCTCATTCACATCACTCTCATTTCTTAACCAGCACCAGCAAAATTTTCTTTTGCCATTGTGTGTGTGGCTGAAAGTGAAGAATGGGTTTGATTAATTAGGTGTTCTGTAGGATAGCATTAACAATGTAGATAAGCACAGCAGATTTATTCAGAACACAATTTACTTTTACTAGTCGTAGTGGTGGTAAGTGGCCTCAGCATTATTATGTGCACAAGACATGTAGACTTATTAGTTTTTGTTTTGTCTTCTGTATTGTTTCGTGAAGATAAACGAAAGGTAAATCTAATCTGATCAAAACTTAATGGAAAGGCGGGTATGTACGTCGCTCTTGCTGTAATATCAACACGACACCAGCTACTTTTACAACTACTCTCAAAACTACTTCACTTCACTAATCTTCAACTCATTCATGGTCTCTATCTGAAAAAGTGCAACAGCAGAATAATCCGTCGTGTGCTTGTGCCACATTGTTTGATTGTCTCCTTAGAATGTCTTGTCGAGTCTTTTGTCTTACACACTAAAATAAATCTATGAAAATGCAAGATATATATACACACATATATAAAAAAGACAAATTCACTCACAGAACAGTTAGACGTTTATTAACATTGTTGGCAATATGGAGCAACTCTGTATTTCTCTAAATTTGAAATTAGTGTGGTTCATTATTTCTCTCAGAATAAAAATGAGTGGGCCAGAAAAGGAAAGTAAATTAAGTGTTAGCACAGAAGTGCCATGCGTCCAATCTTAATATCTTAATCTCATTCTGATAATACAATAATGTATTGGTCAGATTCTCAATCAGCTTTAACCAATTAGTATTACTATATAGTTACTTAACTTAAACAAGTTGACCTAAATCAAAGCTATACGCTCAAGATTTCGGCACTCGAAGGTAAACTAACATAGTAAAGAGTAAAGGAGTAATACAATATATATCAAAGTGTGCCCAATTATTAAGTAACATTTAGAAACACGTGTGTGGTACATGCACAAAGTGTCACACAACGTGAGATTTTACATGCAAGTATTATAAAAACTTCAAAAGGGAGTTTTCTTGTACCTATAGTTTTTAATAGGTTCATTTGTTGTTTGAATGGAAGCTATAGTTGAATTTCGTGGTTATTTTTGTCGCCATTCTATTAGATTCAAAGTCACTCAACCGAATGTAACTTTTTAAAAATGGACGTTTTACTATTAGGTAAATTGTCGTATGTGTGAGTGTCTGTACAGTATACATGGTAGAATGTGCATGGTACATTATATATACCCACATGTAGAGTGAAATAAATAGATTTGATGTGAGTGTGTGAATGTAAAAATGTTGTATAGGAATAATACCTAGCTATTCAAAAATGCAGCGTTGTGTTTTATCCATATGTCTTTTAAGATGTAGTCAAAGCAATGTTTTTCTTTTGTATGGCAACATTATCGCTGTATTTATATATACAGACTGAAATTGCATGCAGAGATTTGGTTTAGGTCGTCGGTTGGCACACGTCCAGAGCCGCAGACAAAGCGTCTATTTTGACTCGTAGTTAAAATCATCGTCGTGATAACATTACAATTCAATACACTTGTGTTGCCTCACACAAACCAAACAGAGTCACACAATAGTTTGCCTATTGGCAAATATTGGTCCCACCCTTTCTCGTCACTCCATTCTTTGTGGATGTGAATAACATGAGACCAACATCCAAATAACTACACTACTGGAATGTTTTCCTCTCCTGTTATTGTTTACTTAACTATTAACACGCTCTCACGCTGTACTACTAGTGTAGGTGTTTGCCTTTTCATTAGCCCAATCTGTAATTTTGTCACATTTATTGGTGGATTACTAACGACCGCTAAATTTCACGTACAACAACTAGGTAACTCCATAGCAAAGTAGATCAACTCCATTGACATCATTTTTTCCTTTCCGATAATTTGAATTTTTTATATTGACTGCTTATAGTAAGTAGTCCGCTTTCAGTAATAGGAGCTTTACTTAAATCAATGCAGTAACAATGCTATGTCGTTGAAATTAAGTGGGTTCAATTCATTATAGTTGTACGTGTGTGTAGAAAATTCTAAATATTTACCTTTTCATTCATATATGGAAAATGATATTTTTAAGAAAGGGCATTTTCATTCTTTGGAATGTATTCAACATTTTTGCCAAAACAGTGTACCACATTATTATATACCTACCTATACAATTTCTTAAACTTATTTTTTGTATGGTATTATATATGTACATGGTAGGTAAGTGCACTAATTCTACACGCACTGATAATTATTTAAAAGTTTCTTTATTGTTTGCTGCCTGTTTAATCCCTTGGCAGAAAATAATTATTAATTCTAGCTACCAATGGTTGCAGTTTGATAATTCTTCTTCCCGTGATAATGATATTGTAATTGTGGATTATAATTGTATTACAATTGAAACCATAGCCATAAAATTTGTTGTGATAGCTGTAATACCATATAATTAAATTAACTATATCATTTGAAAGCTCACAGATAAGGTAGCCTTCACACTTTGACTTTAAATATTTCATTGTAGCTAATTACTATCTATAAGCTCCTTGCTTTGGACGAATTTCTATTTTATTAATAGTTCTTTCGAATTCAATAAATTTTGAGGCTTCATTCTTTGGATTTATTGATGTTTTGAGGGTTGGTGTGAGTAAACTATAAAGATATTTCCACTAGATGAACTTTTCGGAAAATCGTTGTAGTACTTTTATATTGTACTTGTAGATTAAGGAAGGTTTCTATTGTCTTGAGATTCTTCAAGTCAAAAAGTTCAATTGAGCATGTCTTTATGTTTCTGAGTTGTACGTACTTGTTTTACTACATCCATTTATTTTAAGTCATTCCGAGTGATTGGTAATTGTAGTGATCATTTGCATTCTTGTTTTGAAAAGGTTTTTCCTACAGACAGAAAGTCTATGATGAAAAACATAAAGTATTTGTGTTTGCTAACCACAAAATGGTCCTTATACCTCTATATAGAGTCATGAATACTGAACTTGTAACGAAAGAGAGAGTGACATGTCTTTATTGTTTCATGTATTCATATTATGGTTGTAATTGTAAAGCACTGTTGAAGAAATATAAAGACGGAACAGAGTGAAATTGTGTGCGTACGTAGGTATGTGCATAATAGACTATACAGATGGTTAAAATAAGTACTTGTATAGAGCATAGAGGATATACGGTAATTTTGTGTTACATTAAGTTTATATATCGGCGCATTAATGAGTGAGATGTAATTTGATCCGTTAGTTGTTGTGGTAAGAGTGTTTAGGACACGATCACTAAATATCGCTGAGTACAAATGAGTCAAGAGGTGTATAATAGACTTGCACAGTTCAGATGTATCATTATTATTTTATATTACTAAATGCATTTTGTGTGGGATGATGACGATAATAATTGATGCGGCAAAGGAAGTGGCAACTGGTTATATAGCGTTGGATGTGTATTCATGCAAAGCATGTCTGTGTTTAACAAGTAGTTGTAGCACTAGTCATAATTATTACTCTGTGAACCTTTTGTGTGAAAATGGACCCGGGGACTGCCTTGCTTTACCGTATTTTAACAGAAACTAATGCATGTATGTGTGTATAGTATTCGTTGACTTTCCACCAAAACGGAGTGCAATGGTTGAGCGCTTATTACGCTACAAGCCATATGCAAGCATTGAATTCCCTCACACAACTCGTGTCATCATCTCATTCAATAATCAAACCGTGCTGCTTTATTATGATGCACTTGTATGCATTTGCATACAGTTCTCTCATGCATAAAAAAGAGGAAGACTAGGATTAGCCACACTATTATTCCCTAGCTGCATTCGTTAACTTGTTAGCTAGTAATTCGTGTAGATACCCATTATTATAACGCATTTATACTACCTTCTTCTAAACACTAAACAGTTTTCCTAATGCTGTGGTATTGTAAAGCATACTGAAATATAAGACTCAAGTGTTATTTTACAATTAGTAGTAGAGACATAATTGCTGGACTTTCTCCGACCCCAACCAAACTTACCCAACCAGCTACAGCTTCAAAAATTATCAGTCCTTCTCATGTAAATGAAACTCGTCTGGTCTTTAATAACTAGAACCGGGGCGTAAACTTAAACTCTTTACAGTTTCCAATGAATGACGCATGTATGTATTATACAAAGAGTTATTGTATGTACGTACAATGAGTAAAATAAAACGGATATTTGCTAGAGAACTCATCGTTAGAGAAAACGATGCCATTTAAACGACATGGCATAGGGATGAGTCGATGCGCAGGGCTATGAGTAATATTTACATCTCTATATACTGTGATACCTAAATATTTTATAAAGGTTGAGTATATGCACCGTATTATGTATTCAGATAGCTAGTACACGGAAAACATTACACTAGAATGATCATGAACTGAGGTAAAGCGGTTCAAGGGCAAGTGAATTCCCACTAATTATCATCAGATCGGAAGGAGCATTAGCATTAACGTTCGCATTATTATGATTATTACTATTATTATTATTATTGTTGTTGTTATTATTATTATGCTGGAAAGCATGAGTAGTGGTGGTTGGTAAGCAAGCACGAGTTGTTTTAGGTGAGTGGCTACAGAGCTAGAGAGCTAGAGGCAATAATAGTAAAGAATGGCGTTCGGTTGTTGGGGAGACTAGTGGAGTGGCAGTAGTGTAGTGTGTGTTGTATGTAGGTGGCTGTTACACATGCAGGATTTGATGATGTATATAAATGTAGAAGCGATTACCGAAAGTGATAAACCAGTATTGTGGACAAGTTAAAGGTATAGTTGTTTATTTGCTACTTTTGGTGTCATTACACTCCCTGATTTCGAACTAAAAATTTTCACACGATCCGTCTTAATGTTAGCACTACATACAAAATACAAGCTGAACTTCATTATTGGCTTCCGTTTCGTAATAAGATATCAGGAAAGACATCCTGAGCCATTTCACCCCCAGGCACTTCTCCTCTTGTCAAAATAATTCGCCGCATTTGCATTCAAGATTCAACGCAGTTCAGAACAGCATGCAATCAGACAAACAATAATAACAGTAATGATTACGTAATTGTTGTGTATGTACATTAATGCAGTTTTCAAAAATGGACTTTTTTCTGCGTATCGAACTTCTTTCTTCCAAACCACCATTTCACTTCAAGTTATTAGAAAATATCTTATCATACTTTGTATAATTACAACATAATGGACACCATGACATTGACCGAGACAAAAGGTGGAGTGTTCTGACTAAGAGCAAGTGCAACTCTCTCTCTCTCTCTCTGGCTCTTCTAACTGCTGTCGCTCATTAACGCTGTGCTTGTATATTTACGTTATTGTTACTACGATATACTACAGTCGTGATGTCATGTGAAGCTGATACTGTACAGCTTAACCGTCCTGGGGTAAAAACCATTATCTCTTTAAATAATACTGTTCTCCGCACCTTCCGGTTGGTTTAGAAGTAAATCTCGTAATTCTATCCTATAGGGGCAGCAATTGTTTGTGTATGGTATCGTGATTAAGAGTCTCATACTGCAATATACTATCAGGATTTTCATATATTTTATAACCACTCAGTACTACACAAGCACATGTGTAAATAATACGTGTATATAAAAACAAAAGAGACAGAGAGAAACTATTAGCATGATTTTAAAAACCGCTGTGTTGAACAAATACGTCCGTACGTGCAAAAGCGCATCTACACACTAAAAATATAAATACGTGAATTTGATTTAGAATGACATGTGTATTGTGTATGTATGGTGTTCATTTGTTTTTACATATATGTTAATGTGTGGTGCTCATTTAACTCAATATCATCATTTCACGTTACATTTACTACTTGCTTTTCTACACGAGTGTATTCCGTATGGTGTGGTTTGTGCAATTGCTTTGTACACTGTAAATTAAATACGTGTGTTTTTGTATGTGATGTGTTTTGTGTGCAGCAAGTGTCAATTCTTTTGGAAAGTTTATGATGCATTTAGTTGTACTAATCCGGCTTGTAATGTGATTCCACTGTGGAATATTGCAGAGAGATAAAACTTATGCCTTGTCGCTAGTCATTATTTTATGCGGCGGCATAGAAATTTCTGAATTACCATGCTATGCGTACAAAGGCTATGGCTATGCTACAATAAACGAAACGGAGTACCTTGCACACTCATAGAGAGAGGAAAAGACAGCTATAGGTAAAATTTGTACAGTGAAATTAGGCTAGGATGTACATTTGGCTGAGAGTGAGTCGAGTTTTATTGTACAGTCAAGTATCATGGGATGACACATTTTTATCTTATTACATCTCGTGTCACGTCTCATGAATGATACTTGGATTTTAGGTTTAGAAAGTACCACTAGACTTGCTAGTTAATAGTAAGTAAGTAAGTGTATATATTCTCTTATTATTATTATATTCGTTTTTAAATAAGCTACTATTTTAGCTTTCAAAAAGCGTCTCGCCGTGAAAAGTCGCGTTGTACTATTCGTATTGTTTAGCGTACTTTACTCTTTGTTTTTTATTTGATATGAAATTGAGAGTTGGCGTTTTTTGGGTTAAGTGGAAAATGCCAAGAGAAATAATATCAAATGACTGTACGTGTAGGTACATGTTTATGTGAATGTGACCTGAGATAAGAATTATTACAAGTGTGTAATAGCCTTTTGATTATTTACATGTGCATTTCAGAGTAAACTGTACTCGTAGTCATACACCATTATTTGTTTTTGTTGTGAAGATCCAGACACCTATGTTTTATTTGCTAGTGGTCGCTTGAATCTATTTGTAATACAAATTCAAGCAAATTGTGTGTAATGGATGAAATTGCAGAGCATCTGCTCAGTTTAACAAGGGGAAGTAGGATGAGACTTCGGGGATGGTTGAACTTGTGTTTATCAAACTAGAGTTGAGAAACGTGACTATGTTTGATTCGTTGGCTCTGATTGCCTTTGACCTGAAAACCGTGATTTAAGAGTCTGGTTTTTAAGCGAACTTCTCTTCACAGTTGTCGAAATTACGAAACAGACCGTCGAAACAATTGTACCTTGGAAAAATAAAGCTGCTGCAGATGGATCGTGCAAAATGCATGTATTTCGTACAAACACTACTTAGGTATAATATTATGTTGCATATATACAATCTACCTAAACTCAACTGCACACAAAGTAAATTGTTGATGGTTCGCGACAGGTGCAATGCACGTAACCCAAATTGCACAATACACAGTAAAAATCAAAGAAATGAGTTAAGACAGGTCTTTGGCTTAACATTTAAAAGCTCTGTGTGTTTTGAAGCCCAAGAGTGTTGTAGTACGTAGTCATATAAAAAATAGTGCGTGGTGTTTTGTTGGTGGGGTAGTCGAGACACAGAGTATGTTTAGTTTGTCAAGGGTTGAGTAGTTTCTTGATTTGTTTCAACTCTGCCTATATAGTAGTAGTAGCATACTAGCCAATCGCCTATACAATAGTTCAAGTAGTAGAGCAACATTAATGATGTCACTCCCTTTTTTCTGGCTTTGGTTGCTGAGTGAGTATAGGGTGCATTAGTTCCGTAAGTCTATGTGCTGCAGATAAGAATAAGAATAAGAATAAGCAAAGAATAAAACACACAAACAACACACGGAGTATGGATATGTAATGCATGTATAATAGCCTAGCTGTTACGCGTTGTAATGTGTAGTTGGTTGAGTACACATGATGACGTTACTAACTAAGTTTATTGTGCTGACAATATTGATGATGATCAGAATGATATAGAGGAGATTGGTTTGGTAGGGAGTTGGTGTGAGTGGTCTGGTGGTTGTGGTAGAATATAGCCAGCAGTAGCATATTATTGAACGAGTAATAAAAGTTGATGTATTTGCCGTCGATTTTGACGTTTGATTTGCATGGCTTATAGTTGCATAGGCATAATTTCATCCATTTTTTTGAAAACAAGTCCACATATGTACATAACAGCAGTTAGTGTTGCAGACAAACAAGTTATAGGTAGTTTTCGGTCAGAAAGACTTTGGCTGTTTATAGTTAATAACATGAAACGTAACGTAGTGAGTTTTGTGATATTATGAGTATGAGCCATAGCCAGCCAGATGCTTCTGCAGGATAATGCAGCAAAGAGGTGGTGGTAGGTAATAGTAGTAGTAGTAGTTGCAGTAAGAGAGTGGTAAGAAGATCTTGATAATGAAAATTCAACTGGCTGACAAGAAAATTAGTTAAGTGGTAGAACAAGATTTTTGATGAGGAGCTTATAATGTAAATCAGCATAGCAAGTGATTGTTGTAAAAGAATAAGAGAGTCGTCGGAAAAGGAGAAATGACTACAAGCTTTTGTCTGTGCTCCTCATTCCACTCACATTCACATAATATTATTATATCCCTGCTTTACTTACTTACACAGTACACACTACATGCACCAACATACCTGTTGTAATGTAAACGAACAGCAGAATCGAGAAGGTAAATAGAAACCAGCCATAAACTGAAACTGACTGAGCAAACGCTTGCTTTGCTTGGCAAGGGATTTAAAGTGACTATATGGAGTACCTACTGGTACTACTACTACATTGCTGGTAAAAAGATATAACTTTAAATACTGCATCCACTGCCAATACTATCACTACTGCAACAAGAACAACTACCAACTAGTAAGTGCTCCTATGCTAGTTCAACACACAGACATACACTATACAAGAAAAAACTGTATGCTTGCGGCTCAGATTCTTATTGTGTTGTACACAGCACTGTCTGTGTGTACGTAGAATGTACAACTAGAACTACACAGTCTGTAAAACTTGACTTGAGTGACTTGAGTCTTCTCGGCTGTGTTTTCTTTCGTTTGTTCACATCTTGTGTCTTTAGTGTTTAGCAGGGAAGGACGAGATGAGATGAAGCGATGCATATTCTTAATATGTGTGTTATAGCTCTGTGCTGGTATACTTTTGTCTGTAGTAAAGATTGAATCTGCAGATAGCAATGGACATATTTAAGACAGTATACACTAGAAATCTCTCTCTGTGTGCATAAAAACCTTCACTGTTGTCAGGGGAAGGTCCTCACTTGACCTACTTAGTCCCAACCATTATTTCTCCTTCCAGGTCACAGCTTTTATTTCCCAAAGATACTCTACACGCTACTTTGCTTCTTCTAAAAAACTACCTTCCCCGATAAACGGCCTGTTGACTCCAACTTTCCTCTTTTCCAGCAATAATTTCCACCTAAACACTTTTCTCGACAAAATTCATAAAATGACAATGTGACTCAAATATGACCTAAGCTAGACATGAAAATATTTAACCAAAGGCATTCTTTTCCTCCTAGAACAACTCCCTTCAAAATTCTGACAGTCTCATTTTTACATTGTGTTCACTAAAGTTATGAAAACCCGTGGAATTCTTTTACAAAAGTATATAGCACGACTATTTAATAATATTATTATATGATTAGAATTCTTGAGACATAATTACTGCTGAGGAAGCAAGTTGGTTTTTATACAATGTATTTGTACTAGTGTGCTATGTGTATAGTTAGTAAGCAACAAAGAACTTTACTGTATTGATAATTCCAACACGACCTATATTGTATTCTTGTGTGTTGTAAGTGTTCATCCACATCAAGTCTTGAATATTGCGGTAATTCGATGTTTTGTTATGTCCAAGTTCAATAATCTAAAGCTCTTTATGTCTATAAGCTTTTCCTTCTAAGAAAAACACGCTCAACTCTCAACCCGCGGCTCTGTTGTTTATTCTTAAAAGTCTGAAAGGCAAAGAAGCCGCAAGCCAAAGGGCAAAAATATTTCTTATTTCATAGTGTCTTCATTTGGCTGCACTTTGGCATAAAGTAGGCAGAGATGAGATTTTGAACGCATTCAATCAGTTCTTTTGAAGAACTTTAACGGGTAAACAACCGGCCCTGCCTTTACTCCTACAATTTTATACTCCACACCACCACCAGCACCAACACAGCATTAGTAGCGTTGTAGTGTGGTAGTAGGTTTGCAAATTGCACTGCAGCAGTTTTACTAGCACTGTATAGTTAGTTTAGTGATATTGATACAGAGTAATAATAGTAAGGAATTATATGGAGTTGTTTGTTGTGTTGTTTTGTGTGTGCGGAGTCAGTGGAGTAACAACCTCATTCAATCTCTACACTCACATCATCACAATGCTGCATTAAAACTACATGGACCGAGTAGAGCCGAGTGATGAAGATTTGATGTTATGTAATGTGAAGGCTTACAACTATAACTAAATATTTCCTATCGCATCAAGCCATCTTTTAGAACATCGCTACACATCATAACATCATAAGGACATTAAAAATCATAAAGTTGCTTCCCGTCCGGAAAAGTTCTACAGGGTCCTGCAGGTGTTTTGTCCTGAACTCTAAAGCCCAACAGAATTCTGTGGACACCATCAGTGGTAATATTACTGCTGAGAAAATCATGCTGGCTAAGATAAAATCGCAACGCAAATATGAAGGAAAATGGCAGTAGAACTATTTCTGCTGAACTTCAGCAGGAAAAGCTCATCATCCAGCGTTTCGGTTCTTGCGAGTTTAATTATTGAGTGAATGCAGTGCACTTTTGTTAAAGTATACAATATTTACTCTGTTTTCAAACTATTTGGAACTTTGAAAAAGCTTTTGATGCTATTTTCATTTTTTTAAATAATTAACATATTACAATTTATTATTTCATATGGAAAAGTTTGATCCTTGATTTTATCTTATCCATATTTAGTATTTGCCTTTAATTTACTTATCAATTACAAGTGTTTACCTTGGACAACCGAACAAATTGAAGAATTCAGTCATAGAAGTGCCAGGTTGCAAATTGCCTTGCAATTTTTGTTAGTTTCCACCCCAAGTAAATCGGACAGTTTACATGTCCGTGTTGCCTGGTACGAATTTTTCTAAAGTTATTATATGTTGTAGAGCTCGACTCCAGTAACTCGGGTTAGTGGGGTCAAAATTCCCCAGGTCAAATACTTGAGCCCCTGGAAGCGGTCAAAGTGTCATCAAAACACATGTATTGATGTACGAGACTTAGATTGGTGTCAATTTGACCCCAAAGAAGAGGTCGAGAAAGAAAGTGACAAGGGCAAATGTGATTTGCTTTTGCGTCACAATTGACATGGTAGCTTCAAACTTCGCCGGTAAAAGGTAATGGAGGGCAATGCCCTTAACTTTCTACGGATTTTTTTAACTTATGTTATATGTTGTAGAGCTGGATTCAAGGAACAAAAAAGTCTTTCGAAACAATCTGTATATATATGGTATGGTTAAGGTGCTAGAATAAATTAAATTTTAATCATTGATTGCTGATTTCATTTTAAGGGTGCCTTTATCATTTTCCTGCAATAAACAGATTTAAGAAGTAGGAGTTATTTTTGAAAGGTCAGTGTAAATTATAGGAATGGGATTTGATAATTAAGGGAGAGGCATATTTTTAAAATGTTATTTAGATTTTATTACCGTAAAATAAGGGTGCACTGTAAATATATTTTATATTTTACGGTAATAAAATCCAAATAACATTCTAAAAATATGCTCCACCCTTAATTATTAAATCCCATTCCTTAATCTACACTGATCATTCAAAAAAGTATCCTACTTTTTAAATATAATATTTTAAAAAAACCCGTAGAAAACTAAGGTCATTGACCTCCATGACATTTTGACCCGCCATATTTGAAGCTACAATGTCACTTGTGACGCAAAAGCAAACAA
>JAQFYB010000138.1:0-78719 GCA_034694085.1 Pogonognathellus longicornis
CGTTAAATAAAAACGGAGATTACCCGTTAAATAAAAACGGAGATTACCCGTTAAATAAAAACGGAGATTACCCGTTAAATAAAAACGGAGATTACCCGTTAGGTAAAAGCGGAGACGTTACACTGTGTTACACAAATAGGGCATCAAAAGCCCCCCACGTGTGCCAAAAAGGGCCGGGAGTTTTTTTTGGGAGGTAGTGTGTTGTTTATAGCACCTTCCATTCAAAAACGACTCTTGGCTAAGGCACAGAAATCTGGCGGTGAAGACCTCTGACGTGCTACTCATTTTCATAACAATCAAACCATAGCATTTATGACACCAACTATTGCAGAGGTAATTATTTGACGCTTTACATTTTTACGCTTTTGATTCACACATTAATGGCTACCTGCTGCTAAGTTTGGTGCAAATTGAATCAAGGGTGCATAGCCCCATTAATGGTATCTCCATCTTTCAGCTCGTTTGGACATGTTTCAGAAATTCAAAACTTGCATGCTCCACTCTTTCTTCACCGCCTACACTGAAACATTGAATGATAACATTGTTTCGGAGGAAACAAAGCAAAGTATTCCCTTTCTACATTATTTCATGCAGAAGCAATTAAATGCGTTCTGTCGAATTATATGGAGCTTAGCGGTTATAACCCTGGGGTGCAAGCAGGAATGGGCTCCATGGGAGTCAAAACAAATTATTCAATTTCTAATTGTCTCTATGCAAACTTCGTTTGTAGGAATAATGTAAAAAATTTGGCTACGCTTTGGCACTCGATCACCAAAAAGGTAAAAAATCAACATCACCACCAAAAGACCACCCCAACCCCACAAAATTTGAAAAGTTTGCTGCACATCCTCATCCCTTTTTGAATTGAATTTGCTTCAACTGGAAATTCGGCGCCTAAACCAGGAGGCTGGCGCATTTATAAAAATCGAGGGCCCGATATAATTTAACCGTTCCGGTTTTTTACATAATTGTTACTGCTATTTCAAAAAATTCAATGTATTCTAAGCCCTCTTCTTGTAAATGTTTCATTACTTGAAATAGTGAAGCATCGGCGTATTTCGGCTGTCTTCTCTGCTTTTATGTCACGTTTCGGGTAATATGTTTGGTTATTACCACTCCAATTAGTTGTTGTCAGTCATTTCGCTATAACTTTTGAATGGAAACTCGGATTGAAAAATTATAGGGTAGCTTTTATAGCTGTGTATTGTACCTTTAATTTATACAACTTAAATTTTTTCGAAAAAGTTGCAACTTCAAAAGTTACTACAGCTTTAATTTTGAAGCTGTAGTAACTTTTGAAGTTGCAACTTTTTCGAAAAAAATTAAGTTGTATAAATTAAAGGTACAATATACAGCTATAAAAGTTATCCAATACTTTTTCAATCCGAGTTTCCGTTAAAAAGTTATAGCGAAATGAGTGAAAAAAACGGTGAAATGAGGTCACGTGGTCACCCTGTACCTTAAATGAACATCCTGTGTGCACCTGTGGCTTTCTTAGCCGAGCACTCTTATGGTTAATTCTGTGTTCACTTCATTGTCAAAGCTGTAATTAAGAATGGCAGGGCAAACTGTCTTTTATGGACTCTGGCTTTGTTGTGTGTGCAAGTAACCAACTTAACTCCTTAATGGAGACTTTGTAGACGTGACATTTAAAATATTGATGTCAGCATTAATAAATTCCGTAGCACTGCATTGTCTTCTTCTACCTGTAAATTATTACATCTTAAATTATTATTCACTATGGCGAAGTGTGTTTTCCCTAGATTTCCAAGTGGGTTTGCAAATTACAGTAGAAGAATAACTGTTTTCTTTGTGGGTGGTAAGATATATCGCTGTCACTACAAAAACAGTGCAAGTTGACAAAAACTTGAAGTAGTATGCATTAAGAACAACTTTTCATACTTTGTTCATTATTCTAACTGAATATATTCTTAAAATTACTTTTGTAACCACGTCCCATGCATGCATTGTCGTTTCAAGCTAAGAGTTCATAAATTCAGACTGTATAATTTTATCATACATAACTACTTACAACATTATTGTAATTGTACGTATAGTAATGTTACAGTTTCATGTCAATCTTCAGTTCCAACAAAAGCAATAGAGCCGCCAGGACAAGGTGTATTAAAACTATCCAAGTACTGAATGTTTTATGATGGCATGTTGCCATTTGTCACGAAATGAATATACACGTAATCAAAAAGCGTAACTGTGCATAAGTACACAGAGAAACGGCTCGAGTTGTTTCAGTTTCGAGGAATTGTAATAAATTCTTTGTATGGTGCACGCTTTCATACTTGTGTTTGAGCATGTATGTTGTGTTTATGGATAGCAATTCTTACAATAATATTTTAAGTATAGGTACCCCGAAAAACGGGCATTTCTTCCTCTATGTTTCTAAAATTACAACATTCCCATTCATGTTTATTATGTTAGTGTTCCCGTTACCTACCTAGATGCAATTATAAGTAGCACAATATTGAAGTTTCGAATTTGAGTAAACAAAACATCTTGTGCTAAATCAAAACTCAGCATTCATCTTGCTGTTCATATACAGTTTTGTAAGTAATAGTAAGTACTTATAATTGTAGTATTGCAAAAGGACATGGGACATGCTACAATATTCATGATGATTTAAGTAAGGTACCTTACCTACACTTTATACCAATGCATTTTTTAACAAGTTTACCATATTATGTACGAAGTTAAGTACAAATACTAAAGCAAGACAATTTTGTTATCAAAGCAATTGATTAAAGAACACTGTGTGTTACCGATACTACTTAGTTTTGATAAAATTCGAAAATTATTCCAAATTCACATTCAGAAGGGTAGATTACGTGTAACATAAATTGGAGACGTAATGATAACAAAAGACGAGACAAGAAAATGGTTCTTTTTTCTTATTTGCCTACGGTCGAAAAAATATTTACATCAAGATGATTTGTTGAATTGGCAAATTACTGTCATGTGAATGTATTTTCATGTCACTTTGAACGATGTAGGTAATGTGAATTGACTGGTTATATATACAGATAACGAAAAATGGAGTGAGTTGGCTCAAACTACGACTTTTTCATCTATTTTGGCATAGTATGCATATACATCTACCTAGAATTGAAGAGAGCGTTTATTTATTACCATCTTTTCTTGGCTACAACATGTTGTTAACATTGATTGTGAGAATGGAATCAGTGGAGCCAAAAAAAATTGCCGTCCGAATCGAAATTGCTGTTTTTCCACAGTCTATCTCCAATTCTCTATATTGTTATTTTCATCACTCCATAGCTTTACACAAGGTTGGACAGCAAAGCAGACTTGAATCTAGTCAAGTCAATCCAAGCTGAAACATCGGCCCTCGCGTCCTTTTCTACATTACTCCTCCTGCATTTCATGTTGCCATTTGATGTCATTTAAGTTACAGACTTCACAGAACTATCTCCAATCCCCAATCCAACGAAAAGCATTTTTCTTTCTCAATATCAGTTTTTACCCCATTTCCTTTTACGGCTACTTGACCTTCTTGTTGGTCGCAAAATACTGTCTCCACATTGTCCACATGTCAACTTAAAATGACTGTGTTTCAAATTTTCAGTCAAAATTACGGTCTTTTGGAGTATTTACAGTAATATTCAGGTTTGTACTTTGTACTATTCTGTCTCAGATGTTTTTAAAGAAATCAAAACGACAGCCATGAGACCCAATATAAGGAAGCAATTGCAATTGTGTCCTTCTATGAGGAGAGGACAATTGAAGCGTGAAGTAAAGGAGCTACAGATCAAATGCTAATAGTAATAAATATAATACTACAGAGCTATTCATACTTACACTTACACCGCTGTGCTTAGTAATACCAAAATACCAATTATGCTTATTTGCTTATGCATTCGGTGTTAAAAAAATATTCTCATTATTACATATTAAAAATTAAAATATTAAAAACATGATGTACAACACAGGTATAGGTAGCACTGTAATTTAATTTCTTTATTTAAAGCTTTTCAATGTTTGCAAACACAATGAAAAAAATCAATCTGTGGATGCGCATAGTTTGTATTTAATATGTGCCTGAAAAGGTATTGTGATGCGAGCCACTCTTCATGATGATTTGAAAGAGTTAAATCTCGGTGCAATCCATCACTATTTTAGTATTAGTGCCACAGTATGTGACGCAGGTGAACTAAAAATAGAGTAATAGGAGTAGTGGTAGTGGTCCATGAAGGAAGTGTGATGATCCTCATGACCTATGCTCTTTTCATTCTCTCAAAACACTCCATTCAGCAGTCAATAGATCACAGCAAAGCACAAAAGTTTACTTTTGCTTCATTGAAAGAATCTCTTCGCCACTGTATTGCAATTGGGCTAATCGTGGCCCAACCCAAGCTACACTACAACACTACTATGTATGTATGTACTACACAATACATTGTAAGAAAATCGATTGATTTCTATACGAGTCGTAAACGCAGAAGTGAAATGAACAGTCAAGTCCTAAACTCTGTGTGAGTATTTTGTAGCACAATCCATATTGTGCTGTATCATTATTCTCGCCTTCCTTTTCGACATAAACCTTGTTGCATTAGTGACTGCACCATATAATATACTGTATCGTGCCATACACCTTATATTGTATCTGTCTTACAGTATTGGGCCAACCTATACACAAGTTAAGTAGGATTGTAGAAAAGAGAGATTGCACTTTAATCAATTACTTGTCCGAGACAGGAATAGTAGCACATACAATACAACTAAAAATATTATAGTTCACTTGCTACTGTGTTAGATCAAGCGCTAACTCTTCTTAGTCTTCTTTGAACACATTGATTGTACATTAAATGGATAAAATAGAATAATAATTAGTATTAACGACTTCACTCGATGTAAAGTGTATATACAGCTGTAGGCATATCCCAAGTGCTTTCCTTCTGTTGCACATATACAGAAGTCGTAATTAAGTTAGGTATAACAGGCAACCGATTTTAAGAAGGCAGCTTTAATAATTGCATTAGCTAGACTGCTTTACACAAGACCGCACGCTATACGAGTAAGGCTGTTCATTTACACAGTGCATTGTCGTAAATAGATAAAGTGAATGTTAACCACCACACCGCCTCTGCCACATACACCGTGTCTTCTTCTGGGTGTAGCATGTAGCGTATACCCGTGGTGATGCCTTACCTACCTAGTGCCTAGTTATCTCTGGATACAAACGAAGCGTGTAATGTCCTACAAATAAGCGCCAATTATTTGCAGCTTAGCGTCGCTACACGTTCAAGATAATTAGTAAGCTACAATTAGGAGCAAATAAGTTTCATCTTTATTGCTAATCCCTTAAAAATCAGCCTCTGATTGAACTAACTCTGTCGTTGGATGTCCAACCTACCTAATGCTTGCTATATGTAAGGATTTTAGTATTAGATGTTTTTTGTTGATACTTACTCTATAAACAGTTGTAGAGAAGGGCTGTGTTAACTGCTTGGAATTTCGGTACTTTATAAACGTATACATAACGTGGTCGCATTCCGCCTCTTATATATAAGAAGCAACAAAGAAGACATTGCCCCTTGTTTTGTCCTCCGTCTCTATGTTTTTATTTCCGCATTAACCGCTATACACCTCGACGGCATTATGTGTGAAGTGTTTGTCGGATTCACAACTACAAACAGTCACAGATTTTTCTAATTATTAACTAATGATTCTTATCCTTACGTGTATGATAGTTTGCTTTATTATTATAATGTTTATAGATACAAGTGTTTATGTGTGCCTGAATGATAATAGTAGGGAGGTATTTGCATAGATGTTGTGTTAGTAGTTGGTGTGTACATATGAAAACAGATATACATTCGTAAATTCAATTTGTCTTTTTATTTATGCATCATTATGATAAGTTGATGGAGCTGCTGAGAAACGGTAAAGTAACGCTAGTTGATGACGTAGGCATCATTTCAGATCTATCTGGTAATATTAGCTGATGGGATGGCATGCGAGATGCGATGCGTGAAATTCTTCCATTTTTTATATTTTTTTACTATGGTTGGTCACATCGTTACATGGGTGGAGAGATGATAGAAATTGTACACAGAAAAATAGTTTTATTAGCAATTCTAGCATATTTTTGCTGCAGAATGTTTACAAATCAATAGATATAAAGAAATTAAGTACCTAAGTAAGATAAAAAATTCATCTGCATTTATTGCATGAAAACCTTTTTACAATAGTAAGCTTGTTTATTCTGATCAAGTAATTCTTCAGCTAGTGAAGCTCGGAGCTGAGAAATTGAAACTGTTTCTCTTTCGGCTTCTCAAGCGTAAAATCCTTGTTGCGAATAATTTGCCTTGAAATATGCTCATAAATGGTTCTATGAGTCTGTACAGTTATCCCTTGAAGACACAGTCGCGCCGTATCTACCTCTTTAGGCATATACTACTGCATCGTCAAAGACAGATACCGATATTTATCTATTTATTACTTCAGGTCTGCTTAAAAAGTAAAGTTCATTGTCACTCTCACCCGAATCGAAGGATGTCGATGTCTGATACACCCAAACTGTACTCAGTGTAATACTGCAGTTGCTGCAGCATTGTACGTTTGTATAAAAACCACGATCATTCAATCAATGAGATATACCCGTTATTTACTACTGCATTACTTTCTTATCCTATGCGAAATAACATTTTTGTATCGATTCTCTTTTTCACTGTCCAATCAGTACAGTACCAGCAAACACAACAAATTTTTTGTGGCAGTCTAGTATTTTGTGTCACACACATGGAGTTTATGTCCGTGCAAAACTAAGTAATGCCAACGCACGTAGACATTAGCTAGTGGAAATGTTATTTTTTAATTTCCATATGGTTGCATCTGCATCTTTAGCTGTATTATAGGTAGAGCAAATTATAGTAATTTTACGAGAAATAAAATTGAAGCTCAATTTTTCCACCAAAATCGGGGCCTCAGATTGGCTACACCGTTTATACGACACATTGCATAAAACGTATCCAGGAACTACAGCTTTTGAACTTCAATTTTATTTTTATTAAAATCATTATTTGCCCTACCTTTAATACAGATACAGCAAAAACGGAACCCATAATAAAGATGAAAGATACATTTCTACTAGCTAAAGTCCAGATGCATTGCGTAATACTATTTTCCTTTAATACTTGCACGATAAGTTCAAATAGGAAAATAAAGAACCGCTTTGTAGTCTGTTACCTGTCAATGGTAATTTGATACAATTTTGGACACGAGACCGAAACATAGCCTTGGAGCTGTACAGCAAGAACTTTTTTTACATGAGCCGATATCGCATTGAATATCAGCAATTCACATACAGCGATGCTAAAAATGCCACATAACAGTCCGATAAATGTAAACTTACGTGTTCCATGTAAAAATTGACTTTCTCATCCTCCTCCTGCATTCCCCAAGTTGTGATTTTACTGTAAACTACTACTATTTCCACTACCTATTACTATAACGTGGTATTATTATACTACGCAGTAAGGCTTCATATCTTTTTCTTATTTTGCTCAGAGCAAACACTTACGGTGCATGTTAAAGTTAAGTGAATGGAAAGACATCATAGCGTTAGATACCAAGAGCAACAGAACGAAAGGGGTCGATGAGACGTACTTTACAAGCTTACATGAACGACCGTCTTTTCATAGTGCACAGAATATTATACAATATATATTTAGGTAGGCACCTATTTATACCCTGTAACTCAACTTTAGGTGTAACATTTGACTATCTCTGACTGAATTGTGTTTCCATCTGATTACGAGTTTGATACTGAAATTAGTTGATCGTGAGATGACTGCAAGCATTTAATGTACAAGAACTCCGTATATAACTGTACGTAGTTGGTAATGGAGTTTTGCCTGCAGTATTAGTGATCTATAAAGGATATCATTTGATTTCTTGAACACTACGCTTCATTACTGCATTTACATAAATATTACTCCACAACTATAAACTTGAATTATACAAGCATCATTTTACGATATATTTCTCTTCATTTTAATATGAATACTATCTATGTAGGTATAAATACTATTTATGTGCACAAAAGTCCAAGTTGGGTCGTAAAAGGACTTCCCACGCGCTCCTCTTCTTATTCTTCCATTGTAATGCAATTCAGTTCAATAATCCATTGCACCAGAATGCAGAATTCTCAGAAACTTCCAATCCATACTTTATTGTACTCTTTGGTGCACTTGGTTAGCCTTTGTTGGATGCATAGCAGGTTCTGCATTTCGAGTTCCAATAGAACACAAAGACAGAAGCACTAGGGACCAGCAGGTATATTTTATGTTATTGATATTTACATCAACCAAAGTGATGGAGGAGGGCTACAGTAATATAGCAATAAGAATGAATAATATATAAATGCCAGATTAAAATCTACTCGTATACGAAAACGCACGCCAATGCTAATGAAAAATAGGTAGGCTGAGTCCTTGTTGTGACAAGTCTTCTCTTCTAAACTACAAAGGCTGAGCTATGTCTTTGGTATTTCATTGATGCAGTGCAGTACAAAGCCCTCAACTTCACAATAGGATAGCGTCTCACTGTGTTTATTTACAGATATGCATAATAATACTCTTTGTATGCAATTTGTTAGTGTATAAATACAAATATAGTTTCACAGCTATACAATATAATATGCACATACATCTTGTATACTTAAGTGTTCATGTTGTATAATGTGCCGTGCATAAAGTACACTTTATAGCAACATGGAAGCAATGACTTGACTTAAAAGGTGAACGGGTACGGGAACAACAAGTCAATATCAGCTTACATATACAAAGTACTTTTCGTTACCTACTATAATATAATTTACATACAAACGTTTACTAATGCAAGTATAATTCTCGGCTATTTTGCATATTTGTTATTTATATCCTATACCTATACTTCCTAAATTTTGTTAATACTTTCGTACTATTAAGAGCCCTAAACATTCCTAAATAAAATGCACTTTAAGCTTTATA
The DNA here is from genome assembly GCA_034694085.1 of Pogonognathellus longicornis. Lineage (NCBI taxonomy): Eukaryota > Metazoa > Arthropoda > Collembola > Entomobryomorpha > Tomoceridae > Pogonognathellus > Pogonognathellus longicornis. The sequence goes on from JAQFYB010000138.1 coordinate 9,003, forward strand.
GATAGAATATGATAAATAGTGAATATAATAACATAAAGTTCCGTTTCCAGTTCCAATCTCCGACTTACGGATATACAGTTAGATATTTCAACTGGGCTGGGACACAAAACACAGGTTTGTAATGTACTCGTATTAGTCACTTTATATTAGGTGTAGTAGCCACTGCTTGTAAGTATCGTGTGTGTGACAGACCTGCAGATACAACTAATTTTTCAGTGGGTAAGTTGAAATATTATTATACAGAGGTAGCTATAGTAAACTGCTCCATATAGTCACAGACAGGATATACCCTTGATTTTTGTAATTCGAGGTAGCAGAGTGAATTGAGTATTCAGAGTGGACTACACACGATAAAATCATTTGAACCTCACAGCACGGCAACATTAATGTTATAATATTTTTGATGTGGGTGTACATACTCATAGAGCATTTATATTGTACACACATACTCTGCCGTATAATCTGTGTCTATCAGGAATTACTATGTGTATTTGTATTTTTGTAACTTTTATATTTTGAATGTGTTATTCGTGTGATACAGAAGTGTACACGACGCATGCTGTTAAGTCCTGTTACTGTTATATATTTGTTGTACGAATAAACATTTATATTTGACTCGTAAACGAGTAAGTGCATTATATTTGTTGTATAGGGCTGACTTTTTGGCTGGGACTTTACCTTGCCTACTGTAAACTGCTGTTACATTTATGTGTAACGTAAAGTGAGTTGAGTAATTCAGAATTGTGTATGTTGTATAAAGGAGTTTTGTATATGAATCTAGGATTGTACATGAACTAGAGCATTTGTACGTGTGCATACCTAATGTAATAATAAATATTGTTGTGTATCGCTCCCTATTGTATTTCATTGTGTGTAGTTATTGTGTAGTTATTGTAGCTGTACAACAGCAGTGGTAACTCAGTTAGTTATTATTACTGGGGAGTTACAAGTAGTACACACACTGTTACATTTTACATGATCATCATTTGGATTACTTTGGCTTTGGTGAGCTTTTGCTCTTCTCCGCATCCTTCCTTTATTATGCATTTATAATAAATGTACCATGAACTTAACTTTAGCCTGTTACTATTATGATGACGTTTTTGATGCAGATCCCAGCTTAGCCTCACCACTACTGTAATGAGAAGCGTGTAGTATTTATATTACTGACTTAGTAGGGGCTCACAGAATTACGATCTGTGTTTTGTATCTGCATTGCTTTATTCATTCCGTTCGGCGTGGCCAGGACTAGACAGTGTATACGACGTTTACGCGTTTAGAGACACTGCATGAGATCGTTTTACGTTATGAGCTCGTGAGTCGTGTTATTGAGATCGTATTTTTGCTCCTTGATAGAAAACTTGAGCATGTCTTCATTCAATCAAGTTCTGTTAGAATTCTTTGTCAAGAAGAAACGACTATATAAACCAAATTTCATAGAATTTCATTCGAATAACGGTTCAGTAATGTGCTAATGTTATTACCATTACATACCAAACCTCGTTATGTAATACGTGCAGATATAGTTTATTAAAGAAATCGCATTTCTTAGTTAACCTTTGCATTCATCATTCATTGAATCATTATTTTACAATAATAAGAGATAGAGTCTTGTAAAGTATATGCACGTATGTTGCTCATTCATCTATCGAATTTCTCTGCATGGTGGATGTAATATTAATATATGTGTCTGTAAGTACATAGATTTTAGTTAAGTTGTTACGTGACTGAATATAATTTGCGTGTAATCATATGCAAAACATTACTACTTAAGGCAGTATTTTCCCGCTTTTTGTGCATAATTACTTGCCAAAACGCTCTAGAAACTTGGCAATTGTCAATAATGATCGTAGCGAAGTAATTTATGAGTGAAAAGTCGAGCATTCTAATGACAGTAATGAAAAACTCACATTACAGGTCTAAATGCTTAGTTGCGTTGCATGTAGCCTTAAGTGAAGCTGAAGAACTCATTTCATTGTTGATTGTTGAGTGGCCCTGCCCAAAAGACTTGAGAATGAAAGATTGCAAGACAGTAGATCACACACAAATGCCAACATAGAATATAAAAGAAAAGATTAAGCTTTAGAATCTTTAACAAGCCTTACATTACACACATCTGCTATAAACACGTTGTCTTACATATTGTTGAAAACAAGGGAGCTTGTTACACACTCATTGTTTCTCAATTTTCCAACATCGATTAGAAGAGCCGTGTTTTTCTCCTTTGGACAATACCCATGTAAACGAGACATCACGTCACATCCCATCACATTAGATCAGCTCACGTAAATCTTGTAGTAGGCGGGGGTTGACATTGTTTCCAATACATTACTAAAATAAAAGAGCACTATTACTAAAACACCACACTACTCACTTATTCCACCATTCAACACATAAATTACTGGCTCATGACTATGACTCTTTTCTGCTTTCTGTAAATGAGTATCTACAGTTAACGCCTCCTGGTTATACCTAATAATATATGTGGCAATAAATGAACATCTAAAAAATTAATTGTAGTATCTTGAACTACTATGAGTTGGACTGCAGCAGGTAGATACATTCTTGGATATAAATTCTATGCTACAGAGAACAAAACCTTTCAAAGCGGAATTTAAGAATGAGAATTTATTTTTTGCAATAAATGCCACAATTTATCTACTCGATTGAGTATTGAAAAGTAGAGGAACGTTTTAAGCCGCAAAAACTGTCGATGATAGTAAGTGAAAATTCACTTAACAGATTTTGTTACATACAGATACTTTCAATAATTGCCTATATCCATCCTGTATACTAGTAGTAGGTAACTCTTCACATACTTATTTACATGCCTCTGTTTCTTTTATATGGACCCATTCAACTGTCCACCTTTTCTGTATTTTTTCATAAAATGGTAAGAAAAGTGCTACGATAAGAAGGGTTTTAAAAATAAATGTGGAGAAATGAACATAAATCGTGTATATGGGAACACGTATTGGAAATTATCGAGATTTCTATCAATACACTGTCGATTTATGCACGTTATGTATTCTTTCTGTATTTCCACATTACTACATGGCAAACTACATACAACATATAGGAAAGGAAGTGCACTGCATTATTATATAGCCATTTACAATACCTATAATGGCGATACAATGCAATTAAAATGGATATTGAACATTTTTATGTTATACAGTTTTTTATGCAAGGTTTTTATGCACACAACTCAGTTAACATAAACATGAACAGTCAGTATAACTAAAACTACAAAAGGGAAATGTATAAATATACCATCTGAAAACATTGGACACAACAATGTGATAGTCATAGCATTATTACAGATAATATGAGAGCCCAGACGAAGGGAGACCGAAAGAGATACGATATGAGACTAGTACAACACAAATATTATCTTCTCTCTAAAATATTAGCAGACACGATATAGATGGGAAAACATTATACATCTACATAACAAAGCTAAAGGAATGCAGAGTGGGTATGTAGTATGCAGCACTGTGTGATGCATTTACATACATGTAGACTGTAGACGTACCACTATTAAACTACTACGGATACGTACGTTGCGTACCTATTACAGAGTGTAGTGTTCATACACTGCACTGGCTTCGGGGTTGGGCGGCACAGGTGAGCTCACATAATAGTAACACAGATAGGTAAAGGAGGTAAAGGCAGATACTTGGTATTAAGCTGGTAGTTGAGCTTGGTCTCATACCAATGGCAAGCTCACATCACATCATAGCAACTCAGGTGGAAACTAATTATTTCCCATCTATTCCTTCCACACTCATCCATTTCAGACTGTCATACTGAAACGAATACATGTAGCAGTATTTGTGCTTCTCCTATATGTATTCGTGTAGCTAATGCTATAGTGTAAACAATATAAAGTTTTATAGCTACACAACACTATTAAAGCCTAATACTCCTTGACGTGCGTGTAGTAGTATTGTAGTACGAGTCATCTGTGTCCATCCGTGTGTGGAGTGCTGGTGCATGACATACAGAGGTAGTTTTTACAAGCGAAGACAGTATTTACTATTATTTGAATCATTTCCAGCACATGGAAATACAAGTCGGACATGCAGGAGACTCAAGACTCACACTACACACTACACGTAGTGATGATACGGAAAGTTGTGTGCGACCAAGTGAAGAGTAAGGATGGACTTGGGCTGTGAGGAATTGAATGGTCTCTTCGCTTGGCTCTTCTACATGTTTTTCTTCAAGTTGAGTGCTGTTGTGTGAGTTGAAATTGAACTGAGAGAGTCTCACTGTCACAGAACCCGTAGGAAGTCAACATATCATAAAAATACATGTACTATTACCACCACACTCTACAACTTCCATTATACTCCTGTCTCTCTCCGTCTTCTATGTACTATTACTACAAATACAAGACAAGGGGAGATTCTTACTTGATAATTCGGTTACCATCGACTTACCATATGCACCAAATGCATACAGCCTTTTGTACCGGCAAAGCACAACTATATATCCACTGCCTTAAAAATACATTCCAAGTGTATCCAATTGAATAAAATTGGATGCTCTGCTCTACTGTACTGTTAAACCCTGTTGTGATGTTATTATTTGTATATGAAACACTCATACAAGGCTCTACATGCATAATCGTCTGTGTTTACTAGTGCTCAGTAATAAATTTACCACAATATACTTAAAAAGTGGCAGAGTACTTATAAGTATTGTGTGTGTGTAGTATTTGAACACACACACAAATAAATGTGGGAATCTACTATTCTGTAAGTAAAGGAGCCAAGTAGAGAAATAGGAACGTTAACTCACTCACTCAGTTCATTGAGAATAAGTTGTGTGTGCGGTTTGAAGGTGTTCCGGTCTTGAGTTGAGTTTTATTTGTGATTGCACGTAATATTATTAACTGCTATCATCCACAAGTACCCAAATCGCATCAGCTAAAATAATAAATAATACTATACAAGGATCTTCAGTGTGAGTGAAGACTGAAGAGTAAGTATACACTAAATCCATATATAGATATTATACTATATTACATATGAATCATCTTCATCAACACTACATTGTAATTTAGCACTATATACAGAACAGAGTGTATCTTGTAGAATATTTAGACTTGAGCATTACTGCTGCAACTGCAAGTACCTATTCCTAAGGTGCATAATAATAATTCACAGTAGATACACACGTACATGTACATATAATGATATTATATGTAAAGTGTGTTTTATTGTAGGCTAAATTGCAATTTGTGTTTCTTATTGTATTCAAGGAGTTAAGTGAGTATCTATGTGTGATATCGTTGATGAGTTCTATTCTGACTGACTTGACTGAACATTCTCTTGGCTCTCATCATCTACACCTGTGTACATATACATACACATATCCCTCTGCAATACAGTACAAATATTACAGACCCAGATCGTATAGAGACCACTTGGTGGAACATAGTAGTTCTGCTCTTTTAATACTACATCACTCCCAGTAGAATATCTTACACTTACGTATACCACCAAAGTGTAGCAGTTGTGTAGCTATTACCAACACACAAATCACTTCGTCTTAAGTTAACTGGCTATTAACTAGAGGTGTGTGTGTTACCCTGCTAGATCTACAGTGTACCCTCCTGCATGATATTATTACAATACTACATGCCTCGCTGTATTATTCAGAGACATATAGATGAATTGAATTGGTTGTTGCGTATTGTTAGTAGTTCAGTTGAGTTGTGTTGTCTGCGAAGTAAAGTAGCACATAATAGCTCACCTCAACAACCAAACAACGTGCTGCATGATACTTGTAACATAATTTACAGCAGAGTCTCTGGCTTTAGCTACCTATATCAGATCTAGCATGATTTTGAAGAGATATGGTAATAATATAGTTTGTGGTCGGTTATGGTGATTCTACGAGTTTGAGTAATAAATACAATGGAAATTGGTGCAATTTACATGAGCCCACACATTCGTGACAGTTGTTGAAGTTCATTTCTTTGATTGGATTTGATTTTCATAAAACAAATATAAAGTTGAAGGTAAACCGAGAAAAAGGATCAGAAAAGAAGACACAGAACTGGATTCAGTCGAATTTGTGAAGGTTGTTTGTTAGTTTCCTTTATTTCGTGAGGATTAGTCCGTTTCTTTCTTGCGTTTTGTCTTGTTATTGTTAATGGTGGTGGTAGTGGATTTCTACTACGATTTGATTTGATGTACAAGAGAGTCAATTTAAATCCAATTTTTATGAACTAAAGCATGAGATACATACATTACTATCTGTGGTATGTCATGTAACATTCATGTTACTTTTAAAAGAACCTAAAATACTTTACATACTGTATAAATACTGTTAAGTGAGTTCTGTGTTGTGTGTGTGTTTGTTACATGGTAAGAAATTTGGAGTGTAGTAAAGCCTTGTACACATAATACTATATTGGTATGTCTCTGCACTCTGTACTGATACAATTTGTCTTGTAGGCGTAAGTCTTGTAAAATAAATATGTATCATCTTCAATCTGAGAGTGGAGTGTTAAAATTGGATGTCAACGTCAGAGTAAAATTTAACCTGTCAATCAAGCTGTGTCAATGTTCTTTATTCTGACACATTCCCATTTTACATTCATGTCATGTAAGACAATCCGATATACAACAGAACTTTCAATGGAGTTTTGATTTTTTTTGAGTCTGCAATAACTGTACGAGTCCTGCGGGACAATTTTTGTTTCAGTGGAAAAATATACCTAAGGAAAAAGGTAGGTAGTGTATTATTAGCTCTGATATGTGGAATTGTTTTTACAAGACTGTCAATTCAATACCGAGAATATTTCGTTCCTTTCTGACTCGTGTCTCGTCTCATATCCCAAATCCAATGACAGTAGCTCTACTGACAGAATTACACACAAGACTTGAAAAAGATAAAGTTGATTTACGGGATCTGAATTGATATATTTTTTCCTATCTACATTTTTTCTCGTTGCTTTACAGTTCGTGCAGATCATGTGAATTTTTCTATAGTATCGTTTTACATGTGTGATGTCATATATAGCATACATACCCATTTTTAATGTTAGTGAAATACAATTTTACAATTACTTACTTTAGTCTGCCAGTTCAATTTAATTTTAGTTTTCAAAGTGACATAATACGGTTGAGTTAGATTGGATTAATAAAATGCACTTTGAATGGACATCATACTCGGTCGACTCTCTGTGTAAACGTAACAGACGTTCCACGAGTGGAAATTGAAGGAAGAAGTGTGAGAGAGGGTTTGTTTCGTGTGGGTTATTTATTTTTATTTGGCAGAGTAATTGAGGTCTGGCCTGGGCTGTCATGTTCAGATTATTTTTATAATATCAATTAAAAGAGAAGGCTAAGAAAGTTATGAAGATAGCCATCTACATCATCTTACAGTTTAACATTTTGGAGTTTGCAGCGCAATTTCCTCTTCACATAGTTATAGTGGTACTAGAGACAAGAGAGTATGATGCTCAGAAATTGGTTAGAAGGTACTATAGGTACATCTCAATTCGTTTATGTAATTTTCATCATTGTCCCTGCCATGCTTCAATTCATTTGAAAGATAAAGTCATATAAGTATATTTTCTTCACTTAAATTCTCTTCATTTGCTTAGAATTGAGTTCAGCTTAGCGTGTCCAAAACGATCTCCTTGTGTTTTTGCTCAAATTCAGTGCAAAATTATCGTCGAACAAAGGTCAAAATTATGTTAAACCACTAGTAAATCAACGATTTCTCGGTAAGGAAAGTTCAATTTGTTCTATTCAATTTCTAAAATTGTTTTTCTAGCTGTAAACATAGTAAGGTCATTGCTAAAGAAGGTATGTATGTAGGTAGTAGGTATGTCATTCTTAGTACATAGACATACCTACATAAAATTATATCAGTCAAAGCTAGGAAGACCTCACCTTTTAGACCATTGGAAAAATTTGTTCTATTTAATTCAAAAGAATTCTTACATGTTTAACAAAATTGAGTATTTAAAAAAAACGAAATTGTGTGACAATTGAGTGTATTTCAATATAATATAAAGTAATAGAATTAATTTTGTATCCCTTGTTAAAGTAGTACGAATGATATGAATCTATATATACTTCCCAAAGAAATCACGAGCAGAATTTATTTTTTCTTTGTATGAATGGTTTTTGCTGGTCTTACTTTTGAACCCTTTGTCGTCACACACACAGACACACATCCATTAGACAAATTTTGCTGGCTAACAAATTTAATGTCAGTCTTACGATTATTCTCTCAATCATGGGTCATCGTGTTGACAGACAAACAGACACAGAAGTTCTGTAAGACCTCGTGAAGTAGAAAACGTACGTGCTCTATACAATACATTAACAGTTGATTCATTCACTTTATTACTTTACTATTTTAAATTGCACTTCCTGTTTACACTACCCCATCGATTTATAATTTCTCTAGTTACTAATAACCAAAACGTATAGCATTAATTTGATATGAAAGCACGGACAACGGACATTTATAGAACATAAATAATTGCATTATTGTTATCACAAATTTTTAGCATTGTACGAATTACGTGCAACTGTTCGTGAATTAGTTCAGTATGTAAATAATTAAGAGCAAAGAATATGTATTATTGGCACTATTATGTATTTGTGTGAATTAGAAGTAGACAGAGCATTGTTAAAGGTGCACTTAGAGCAGTGTAGTACAAAAATAGATGTTATTAATGGTTAGTATTGCTTATGTATTAAGATAACTATCCTGCACCCTAATGACTTACTTATAATAATGTACTCTTGCAGATATATATACCTACACCTAATTAAATGCAATAAACACCATGTACTGTGTGTATTAGGCATGTAGAGATTCTCGTCTACATGTGTATGGTAGCCTCTACTATAAGAGCATATCTTTTTCGCTCTGTATAGCTATAAAAGTGAACAAACGAGGGAAATTATTACTGGTTTTAATTAGACTGTCTCTTGTAATTGTACTGAGTTGTACACCTGGTTCTCACGATATATTTATTACTATGCAGGGCTTTTTTCCATAGTATTTGCTTTGATGAATAACTCAATTCAACATTACTATTGTTTTTTGTGGACTCAGCAAAAATGACCTTTGTCAGATAAAAATTACAGTTAGTGGGAATAAATGTGTGAATGCATTTTTAATCTTCAGTAGAAAGACAAGATTAAAACGATAAACTGACTTTTAAAATCGTGTACGTATATAAGTCAACGTCAAATCCCAGATTTGAGCAGGCAAATTAACAAGCTAAGAGCAAACTTTTTTATGTCAATTTATTTTATGCAGTTTCATATCCATTGCAGTTGTAAAATACAGCCATGAATTCTAAAAATATAAATTGAAGTCACACATAAAACATATTCTTTGAAATTCGAACAAAGCTTAACAACTTAAGTTCAAATGCTTTTTGAATTTTCTCAGACCATTCCAATTCATAACCGACTTTATGTGGCATTTACACCACTTTATGTTGCACTACGATTTAAAAGCAGATTCCTATCTGATTACATAAACTAGTTGTTCTGCTGTATTGAAAACATTTAATTACATAGAGTATTGTAGCAAACGTACTTTCAGAGTTCACCAATTCTTGACAACGTGGCAATTTAGCGATGTAATACTACGGTAAAACTATCTTGTTTTTTGATGAAGGCCAAAAGTCACACTATAATCACATCGTTAGCTATAATATGTAATATTGCAATTATTAAGATATAAGTATACCACAAGTCAGTTTTAGTAAACTCTACGAGTTTGAAAACAAGAGTGAACTACACAAAGAAACGGTATTGTTGTTAAAGTCTGGTCTTTAGGATTTCTTACAATTCGAGTAGCAGAGTATAACAAAGCATTATATGAGTGTATCAATTTATTTATTAGCACAACAAACTAAGCAACACAAACATGAACAGTGCATCATTGTTATCGGATTTCCTTTTTTTAATGTTACATAATGCAATGAAATGAATGACTCTTTTACTGTAATAAGTGAGTGAGAACAAACATCAAAATATGTAACGAAATCTCAACCATGTTTGACTACTTGTTTATTCTTTAAAAGTCTGTTTATCCAAGTAGTGGTGAACTGTAGGTAGTGTTAGTAGCAGGAGGGAGAAATATGTAATGTGGTTATAAAATGTTTGTTCTGCTTAAACCGGTACAAGTAACAACATGTATAGAAGTTCATCTTCTGCATGTGTAATTGATTTCATTTGGTAAACATCTGTTCAGCCTGTAAAAGTACGTTATAAAGTCCTCCTTAATGCTCAATTAGCAAAACCATATAAATTGAGTCATGAAATGAAACTGTAAATACTCATACAAAGAAATATTTTACTGGTGTACTTGCCATTGTACAACAAATCCACACGAAATCATGACGGCTCATGTAGGAAGAGAATTTGCAAAGGAAAAAACAAATAAAAATTCAAAGTATGTACAGTATATTATAGCTACAATAAATTTACGTCTAATTATATGGTGCATAATATTACTATACTTATAAAAGTATTTGTACGAATGATGCAGTGCATTGTGACTGTGAGTATTGAAAACAATATTTTACTATAGACACGACACGTGTACAGACATATTCATTAAAGAAATAAATTGGACAGAGTAATTTAAATGCGTAGTTGTATAAAGGATGTTGTTTGTTAAATTAATATCAACCAGAATAATACTTGTATAAAGTTTATTCAAAGAGAACAGTACTTAAAAGGATTGAAAATATGTTTGGTAGTAGTAGACGAGGGATACTCTGCTGTGCTGGTGCTGCATAGACATTATGCACACATTATTTCGTGTAGGAGAAAAAAATAATTAAACCATCAGACAGTATTGTCGTAAAATTACAACTGCTAATAAAATTGTTTGATGACTTGATTGGGTTTTAATGACATCAGCGGAAAGTTTAGGAAGTTTGCCAAAGAATCAGAATTTTCTATAGAGAGGTTATTAAATGAAAATGAAGACTACTATCAAGAAGAAATTGTGTAGACCATCTTAAGAACTCCTCTCTGCTCTCAAAAAATGCTATAAAACTGACTACGAGGCATTTTTACAAATTCATTTCTCTTCTTTGCTACTCCTATCGGCAAGTATGTATTAGTAGCTGTCTGACGTCTACAAGACTCTGTAACTAGAAGGAACACGCTAATTGACTGAAAGTAAAAGCAGTGAAAAAATTATGTTCAACTGCCAAATCAACTTTCAGCAAACTTTAAGTTTTAGCTCTGGTTTTGGCTTTCTGTTCTGATCTGCTATGCACGAATCGACTCTGTTTGATGTTTAAATACATGCTTTTGTCCTCATGCACAACTTTTGATCATTTGGTTTCTGTTTGTCTTGCTTCTTGTTTCATACACTACGATATTAGTATAAATCTATGGTGACTCTGCTGTTTAGGATTAGCTTTGGTTTCCACTGCGCCTTGCTATCACACTACATGCCACATACAAACACATTCCATGTACACGACTCTTCCCTTCATCCTTATACATTTAGCTACACATTTACTTTATGATACTTTGGTGTAGATTTCGCTTTTGTTTCTAGCGATAGGTTTGTTTTAGTATTTTGTGGCTTGGCTCATAGACTTTTGGTTAGCTCAAGATTTTATCTATGGAGTTACTATTACGCGTGTGATGATATTAATATTATTATTACGTTTCAGTTTCCACTTTAACAGCAAACTTTGAGTAGGTACCTTCTTTGTTGTTCGCTTATTTATTATGCAGCCTCTACTCGGAATTATCCAACAACAAACATTTTTACATAATAAAGGTGTACAAGTATGAAAGTAAGCTTAGGCCTTTGTACATTGAGTGTTGAGTATTTTACTTCCCTAAAAATTGCTTTGTAACTTTGGTGCTTTGAATGGAATTTGTTTTTTCCATAATATGCATGGTACATAATTGGTAGAAACGATAAAAACAGATGAGGAACAGATTGTATGGTAGATAAAAGTTTATTTCGCATTACGCTGTGTAATGCATTTACTACGTTCATTATTCCCTCAGGGCGATCCTTGGTAGAGATATTTTTGTTTTATGTATCTATATATCTGTATGTAGGCAGAGGGTGTTAAGTAAAGGTCATGTGTACATTCAACTATTGTCATTATCATCAGGTTTAGTTTAATTTATGTAATTTGAAGCGTAACGTGTCATACTTTATGGTCTGACGTGCCAATATCATTTTATTCAATGTTAAGGGCAAATTAATTTGGCATTATGCACAAATCTATTCAAAAGTGTGGTAGATATTAATGTCTTTTCATTCTGGTCATTTATAGGTATGTATGTAGTTAGTTATCAATTTTAGATAGTCATTTATTAACACTTCTTGCTGTGATGACGCATTTGTAAGGACGTCTCTGTGTGACCGCTAATTAACACAGTTATTTATGGAAGTGGTTCAGTTTATTTTCTCTCCAAGTCATACAACTAAACTGTGGTTTATTTGTTCGTAATTTTCAAATAGTAGTAGCAAATGCTAAAACTCTACTTTCTATGGCATTTAATTCGTAACCAGTCTCCAGGAAAGTAGTTCTATATAATTTCCCCTTGTATATTGTTACTGTATTCATTCACAAACCTTGAGCCGAATTAATAAATGATCCTGGTCTGACCCTAGTCCCGAAAAACCAATAACAATCAACTTATTTACATTGCTACAAGAAATACAAGATCTTGTTTTGAACTGAGTCAGCTTTAGTTTGGGTGATTGCATTTTCTCTAGTGGTTGGTTGCTCCAAATCAGTTTCATTTGGGAGAGTACGCTTTATTGTACTATAATCCGGAATACCTTGATGGTACTGCCTGAGATCTTTGTAGATATAAGTAGTAGATACACGTAGGCACTACTATTGTTTGAACTGAAATGCTTCTGTAAAATTCATGTAATATTAGGTCAGTTAGATTATCTTGTTTTTCTCTAGCTTTTGTGTCAACTCTTAAAGATACGTATAAGATCACTTTTGTTCAATAAAATCCAACTGTTGTAGCCAAACCACTGTACTCGGTATATAGCATGTACCTACTATATATTATATATTAGCTTAAAAAGAGTAGCTTTAGCTTTGTATTCTGTTTGTGTAGTAAGGAAATGTTTTCTGAGCTTTAAATTAGTAGTAGCCCTCTTGTTATGGTTCTAGATGGTTTAGTTCAGTTACCTGTTGGACAGTAACCAAATTATTTGCCTCTTTCCAAACTCCAAATAATGGAATGACAAAGAGAGGTGAAGGATTTTCAGGGAAACTGACCCAGAAGCTTGTCCTTTTTTCATCGTATGAGCATTGTACGTATACTGTATATTGTATACCTCTACTGCTTTATATAATAATTGTTTGTGTGTAGTCTATAGTGTAATTTGTAGTAGCATGCTCCTGTTTGCAATGGTATGTGAGCGGATTAGCTTATAATGCTTTAAGATGGTATTTAGTTAATACAAACATCTTAAAAGAAACTTAGTGCATCAATAGTATTCTTTGATGTGTATGGTAGTATACTGGAGCTATATTATGTATTGTGATTGTGTTTCAGCAGCGTTTACCAAAAGAAAGCTGAGTAAGTAAGCGTAGTAATACATTTATCCTTACAAAGAAAACAAGCAAAGCCAGGCAAACGATTATTATTATGGCTTGAGCAAAGCCAGAACTAAAGTTGAAGTTAAAATCCGACGTACCACACACCATCCATTTTCATATAGCATGAAAAGCATGCAGCTACAGAATGGACTAAAGTTAATCCATTCAATTTTTATTTTATCTTATCCTGTTGAAGCTAGTATTAAGACACAAGACACGACAACACACCAAGTTGTTGCAATATAGACAAGAGAGCATTAACAACTGGTAAAGAACAAAGGTTGAAGTTTTTGACAGAATTGAGTGTAGAAAAAACTTCATGGGAAAGCCTTGTGAAAAATTCAATTTTTGTGTAGCTCAACCCTGAAGCTTCACTTTAACCGCTATGACAAAAAGGTTCACTCAAGTCATCATGTCATAAATGATAGGACAGAAGCTTATTCGAGTTAGAGTTTCCTTAACAGAATGTACACAAGTCCTTGCTATAAAAGATGGATGGGATCCGAAACATTTCTATGTAAATATCTTAAGTGAACCTACTTGTGCATTAGATACATTAGGGATTTCTTAAACAACCAATTCGCTTTACCCATTTTGTCTTACAGTTCGGGAAGCAGCAAAATCTGAGCTCCTAGCAGCGTGAACTCTGGGAGCAGCAGAGCTTTAGAACTCACAATTTCTTTTTAAACATTCAAAAGTCTCCGTTCTGCAGACTTCCGCTTTATCTTATCCTGTATTTTCATTCTTAGAAAATTACGTCATAGCTGTACAGATTTGAAAGAAAAAGTTGAAAACACTAAAACATGCATTATTGAAAACTCAAATGTGACATGACAAGTAACATTATTTTTCCGAATTATAATTCCCAGAGACAATCATCTGACATGCTTAGAATCTTTTGGTATCTTACATTGTGGATATTATTTCTAATAATAGTAAACATAGCTATTCCAGCTTAAACCGAAATTTTTGTAAGTAATGATATACATGATATATGATAGACATGATATTAGTTGTATAAGCACTAGATAACGCATCGATATATTTATTTGTATGCAGTATTAACTTGACTAATGTTTAGTTCAACCACTGAGTTTGTCAAACCATCTAAACAATTGAAAAATAGTATACGAAATGAACACAAGCCGTCATTTTTCCATGCTGCGATATTTATTTTATAATTTTTCTGTGGGCTCTGCTGTCATCACTGTTTTCGACTTGGAGTGCACGCTTCCTTCGCTCACAGACAGACATTACATGCTATGCGATGTACTACTGTAAGGCAACGTGTTCAGATGTTGCCGACAGCAGGGGTCGATTTGAAGCTTGTCCATTTTTATAGTTTTCTTTTCCTTCCGGTTTCACACAAAGATTTTGGCATGACTATTTCAAATATTTTGAATAGTATCTACATCTAGTATATACATAATATACACATTACATAGATATGTATGTGAAGTGAAGTGATTGAACACAGTAAAGAGTGATACAAAATATAAATCCTTACAATGCAAATATATAAATCTTCTTTTAACACTTCACGTTTACCTATTTCTTAAGCTATCTTTAAATACATGCTCAGTGTACTATATATAGTATACACAGGAAATCGCATTCTTGCACAGTTATATTGCAATAAAATACTCTACATGCAGTATCTCACTGTGTAGGGCACTTCAAAATATATGACAGTGTACTTATATACATAGATACCTATATGTATGGTGTATATTTTTATGTATAATGTAGAATGTTTTTTCACAGAAGTGTGCAAAACTCATAAACACTGCTTTAAAAAATGCTTTTGCTCAAGACAAGAATAGATACGACAGACAATCCATTAGAATATGTTAAGCTTGGAGTAGGACATTAAAATAAAATACATATCGCAGCACGTGTTTCCTTTTAGGTTTTCTTCTTTGTCACAGTTATTTTGTGTGCTGTACGCTTTGAATTTAGCATTGCTCAGAGCAAGGTGTAACAACCGTTTTCGAAGAATCTGTTGAAGTTACTTAGAGTGCGGGTGTGGAAATGTTTCTTTGAAGTTGTACATTAGTAAGTACCTACAAAAATTTCAATCGATTCTTCGATAGAGAAAAATCCCTTTACTCTACATGCTTTACATTACTCGATTTGTCTAGAATCTAGAGCTAAGAGTGCAAACACCTTGTCCACATCACATTTTGTTGCAGTAATGGGTTTGCATCTAAAGCTGTGTTCAGCTATCAGACAAAATGAGAAACTTACGATACAGAAAGTCAATGTAAATTAACGAAATGGGCACAGTTTCAAGAGAAGTTCATAAATATGCAATAAGTACATGCATGGAAGGATGCTGAATGGGAGAGTGTGTAAAGTATGCATTTATTTTTTCCATGTATTTGTCTGTATACTCACATCAGTCCATATATTTTCAGCTTCACACATACATGGCAAATACTTGCATTTTGCAATGCTCACATCACAGCAGATATTCTTCTTTAGAGCAGTTTTAGTCACCGTACGAGTTGCCGAAAGCTTGGAATGGATTAGCAAGGGGAAAATTGAACACGTTTCCCTCGTGCATAGCTAATGAGCTGAAATGTCCCGTGCTGCTCAATCTCATCTCTTCCACGTATCCGATTAAAAGTTCTGCAATTACTCAACTATTTTGCTCAAGCTGGTCTTTACTATATACAACAACACTACAAGCAGACAGGACGAGCAATAGACTGATATGTGGCAGTTTAGCCATGCATTCCATTGCGTTTTTCCCCATATATATCCTTTGTTATTATTATTACAGTGTTTAGATAGCTTAGTCAAGTCTACGTTTTATAATTCACCAACTCATTTGTAACACAAGATTGATTCCTTATCGGCCATCAAGAATCAACCCGAATCCCTAAAGGATGGGATTTTTTCCCTTTCTATTTCTATTTACATACTTGTTGAAAATTATTCAAGTTGAGTCTTTGTAAACGATTATTGAGTTTCTTTACTTCAGTATCACATTATACAAGTTGTGTACTTACATGTGACATGTCCTGGTAGCTTTAGTATATAGCACATTAATCATCTAGATTCACAACTGATGCAGGACTACCGTGGAAATTGTGTGCACAGTCCATGCATTTCCGAATTGTATCAAGTACATCATTGCACAAGCACATCAGCAAGATTTGAAATTCTTACATGCATTATTTATGTGTACTGTAGACGAATTATATATTTATGTCGAGTCAGTGTAGTAGTAACATAATGATATTGTGCATGTGTGCGGAATAATTCTGAATTATGAGACTTTATATTATGATTCTCACTGTATTATTAGAATTTGTATGCTTGAGACTACAAAATGCATTATGTAGGTAAGTGCTTAACTTGAAGGGTGAAATCGAATGGAGATATAGATGAGAATGAGAATTGTGGTAAGAAGACTCCACAACGTTATTCTATGTAGATTCTACTGCAGTGATTTGGCTACTGTCACTCATTGCTAATATTATAAGTATGTGGTGCTCTTGTAGCTAGCAGTCTTCAATCTGAATTACCTTCTGTCCGGCTTTGTCCTCTTTTCTTAATTTGCTTTGACAAAACTGGTCTAGTTACAGTAGCTGCGTCGGTTACTCTAGTACTACATCTTGAACTGCTATTACTACTCCAATATAAAATCTAATTTATTTTAAATGGTGCATACACATCTGTGTAAAGAACTTGAATAGGTAGTCAGCTTTACTATTATTATTAAGTTGCCCTCTAAGAGATACACAAGCTCACTGTATGTATGGATTAATATGTGAATTTTATATTTACATACCTACCTACAAGTCATCAAATCTAAACTCTGATTTACTTTCTAGTCTACATTACTGCTGAGTGCCTAACTAACTGAAATCACAATGAAATATAATTTACCTTGAAAATACAATGTAACGTATTATTCTGGGGGCCTGTCTGCAAGAACTATTTGTAGGTAGGTACATAATTACAAATGTTAATTTTGAATCATAATAAGGACGACAGCAAACCTTAAAGAGAAATTTTTCATTCTATCTCCAACTGACTCCACTTGCTATTTACTACCACCACAACACACAACACACTCTGATTCTATGAGATATTCATAGTTATAGTAAAATGCATGTGATGATGTGAATGAATAAAATTATAATCGATTTATTCAACGTGACTGCGAAATAAAGTTAGTCTTTGTCTAATACGCTACATTTCATTTGGATACATGAGTTCAGCCGAGTTCAACTTAAATAATTAAACTACCAGTTCCAATTCAATTCTTTTACTACATCATTACGAAGCAATCTTCCGTGATGAAATTCCCAGGAGAGCCAAAGCAGAGAAAATAGCTCTGAAATTTTTATTTTTTCCACGTTCTACTGCATATACCCAATATTAGCAATAGTTCTTTACTACTACACATCCGCACAGCTTGTATTACACTCTGAGAGAGGGAAAAATTATTGATGATTTTGTTTTGATTTCTTTGCAGAAATAAGTACACCCCCAGAGAATTGCTGAGGAATTATGAATTAAAGAAAAGTAAATGTGAAGAAGCGATTTTGGTTTGAGCAAATAGAAGTAGCATCAGCAGTCTTCTCAAGTTCATTCGACACCTGTGCGAACAACTTCTAGAGTAAGACCCGTTAGTTTCAACCGCAGAACGAAAAACAGGAACAGCATATTTCTTGGTTGCCTTGCAATCAATCCAACTGGTCTGCTCTCCTATTCTTCGTCGTCTTTTTCTTCTTCTTCTGTAGTAGTAGTAGTTTTACTACGAATAGAAAAAATCAAAGTCTTCATTCATTCCAGGACTTGAGTATACAAGTAAACGTGCAACCCATTATTACTACAATATAAGTACCTATACTATTTCTTCGTATATTTTATATATCTCCACAACAAATCCTAGTAAACTAGCCACTACGGGAATACAGTAACAACAACATCAACAACAAACGAATCAGAACTCAAAGGAAGTGCACGTAACCAAATGGAACTGAAATGAATAGCAAAATCAGCAGCATCATTATTATAAAATAAGCAATTTATAATAATGTATTGCACTGAGCAGAATTTGAAGTTGAGCTGAACTCATTATTCATTCATTCAGCTGGCAATCAGAGGCAGTTTACAGTACATGTATCTTCCACCACCACAACTACTTGTATAATATTAGTAGTCAACGTAATAAGAAGTTAAGCCGAATAACAGACTCACTATTATACAGATAATATACTGTACTGCCATACTATGGCAATTCAATGCAAATCTACTTCTACATACTACGAAGTGTACGTGTATATTTACTAAAGCTGGTAGACACTTATTATTTCGGTTACACAAACTCACTCATAAGACATATACTGAATGCATAATAATGGGGAGAGAATAATATCCTGTTGCAACAACATAGTTCTAGGACTACTCTGGCTACTACACTATAACGGTGTTGATTAGAACACGTTTCGTTCTCGTCCTCCTCTAAGTCCTGTACTCATAGTTGCATTGACGAGTGGAATAATATTATTGGAATTAAATCTCCGAGCTGTGTAACACAAGTACCTAATGAATGAAGAAATAGTATGTAGTTGAATGTCTAAGTGTGTGACGACTAATAGTAGTAGTAGTAGTAATAGTAATACACTGTGCAATTGCAATCGGCTAAATTAATTTCCAGTTCCTTTCTTGTCAATAATAATAGTGAAAGGGAATCGAGAGGATTTATTCTTGAAAATGATGAAATCCAAATAACTTTGGGCAAGTTACTAGTTGGAATGTTGTATGAGAGTATGTTGTGTATACGCACAGAGTGAGCCAAACCCTTAGAGGCTAACCACACCAGATGTTTCAACTGAAACAGATTGGATTCGTTGACAGACTCATGGAATTTTATGAGAATAAGGAGTAATAAGTTTATTTCGCGACTTTTATCTCTTTGTTTGAATTGAACGAGTCTGCACAACTCTATACACTACGAGTTACGATACACGTAACCAGAAACGAAAAACATAGGAAACCTACTAAGCCGTTTACAAAGCAGGTTGATTTGAATCTCTAACTAAACTAAACGTTTAACTGTTTTTGTAATAGGTAGGTATATAACATTCCAACCATCAATACTTCAGTGTGATACAGATATTTAATATTTTGCCGACTTTGCTGGCTCTCCGATTATAAAGGACGTTTACACGCAAGAATAAATTTTACTCGTGCACACACATAGATGTATAATCTACAATACAACACAACCATCAGTTGAGATTTGAGATATTATAAGTAGACTTTCTCTGTATAAGGTTGAACTTACAGCTATAGCATGAAAGTGCAATGATATATTATTGAATGACAATGTAGTACAGTTCTTTTAAGCCGTAGGCAAGGCAAATTGCTTTAGTATCAAGAAGTGTGTGTACCTATGATTTTATTATAAGAAGTTATTTGTGGATGTTCTTGTCATAGCTAAATATACTCGACAGACGAGACAGATGGACGCAACAACAAAACAACGTAAAAAATGTGTGATAAAACTATGACCTGAAAATAGAAGACATTTAGTGCAGGAGAACAGAACACGTAAAGCGATAGAATGTGCGAGAGATGCAGCAGAAGCTGAGAGCCCAGTTTCCCTCAAGACAAGAAGATTAAGGCTAAAGAAACTCTTGTGCATTGTATTTATTTATTTTACTTTTCCTTGTTGTTCGGTGTGTGGGGAATTGGGATAGGACTTGCTAAGTGTGAGTGTTTTTGGTTGAGTTGACTGGCCAGCTTGGGCCGGTCACGTAAATCTGTCAAAATTCTGTGCCTCCGGAAAAAGAGATTTTGGGGACCATCTTCTGGCGGTGGTCCCCGTGGCAGTGGCCTAGATACTTCCGATGTCGTCGCCACTTCTAATCATAATTCTTCTGGTCCTGAAGACAACGGAGCTAAATCCAAGAATGGGTAAGCCAAACTTTTGTCTTTCCACACACTTGTTATAACTTAACAGCTTTTTGTATCACTTTTCTTATTGTGCTTCTGTCTCTACTACACAAAACTTCGCCTTCTTATTATTATACTTTTATGCTTCAATGTTCTATATACTTATACCATTACCTTCTTCGACTGTGCAGTCCGAAGATAAGTTTTACCGTTATTATTGCAGTACACAAGAGCTTCTTCTAATACTTATGTTCTAAACTTCTGAAAGGACAAGTAGTGTCCTGTTAAAAGGATTCATTCTAATGGAAATTCCTTAGTTTTGTCATACACATACATACACGAGCCGGCTATGTAAAGCCTTAGTCAAAGAATTCAATAAGAAAACCATTTTGACTCATTGTCAGAGACTCAGAGAAATATAATAATAATCTTCGTTAATGCTTTATTTTCTTACAAAATTGCTCATTCATCCACATGAAATTACGTAGCAAAACGAGGGCAAAAACTCAACAGGCAAAGCTTTAGAGTAATAAAAATAACACGTGCGATGGAATGCCATGTTAAATACTACAGTTAATAATAAAATATACTCTACATGTTTTTGTTTTTTCCATAACAATATTTTACACACTTCCCTTCCAGTACATTATAAATATTACATATTAGCATCACTATAATAATGAATGGTACACTTTAATGTCTAAGGGAGCATACTATATTTAAGTATGATGGAAGGCGAAGCTTCATGAATGAGAATGAACCTAAGCTGTATTAATATTCGAAATTCGATTTCATTAAATGTTCTACCGAATGGTAAAATATTAAGTCTCAAGTCTACATCATGTGGAATCAATCAAGTATCGCGTAGTAGTAACTGAAGCACTAATTCAAATTCTAATATGGTAGTGAATTGTAATCGACACAGCTAAGATATTTCTACAGCAAGTATTCATCTATTATATTATACTACAAGAATAAATCTTAAGCCTGTCTCTTGTGTTAGTAATGATAATGTTGACAAAGCATAGTAACTATATACAAAAATTATTTTATGTGCAAGATAATAAAGTGCAATAAGAGCTGAGACTATTTATCAATTAAATCTCGGTCACTGTGAGGAAGTGTTTAATGTGTAGCTATATATAAAGACGGCGCAACAGGGAGTTTCAATCAAAATACCGTAGACAGCTCATTTGATTTCTGTCTCTATCTGAAAATCACGGGATGCGTTATTAAAGCTGAGTGCGCCGACTGAATGCTGACATAGAAACTGCATCACTTATTATTACAATAGAGTCCATTATCTTCACGTTGTTCCTTTAGTTGATGGCTTCTGAAACAATTAATTTCCGAGCTTAACTTGGCTGATATCAATAGTCCATCAAGTTTACCCGAAACAATGTCAATGTAAATTTTTCATAATGTGTAAAAGGAAAGATACACTTTTTAATTATATAAACACAGTACTTAGCAGCAGATAAAGGAAATGTTCGCATTGCAAATGCCACTTTCAGTGTTGATCGAGCTGTTGAGTAGCGTCTACCTCTTTGCAAAGAAGGAACTGACAAAGTAACACGCGAAACTAATGTGCTACGCACATTAAAACCATAAATAGCTTCCTATCGCATTGTTACAGTAGTTTTACGAATGTTATAAACAGAACTTCCAAGCACTTGGTCTTCCTCCCATATATAGAGTGTAGTAACACATAATATTATAGTAGCGTTACCGTAACTTCTAAGTGGATTCAGCTGTACAATTGAGCCAGGTAGCCATTAGTGTCTGAATTTATTAAATGTTTGTTTGTGACTGCCCTTAATACGTCAGACTGAATTAAACTTGACCACAACTCAAAAGGTCGCTTGCTGAGAAGAAAATTAAAGTAAGTTTCAATTAAAACAAGCCAGACCAAACTGTCAGATCTGCAAAGAATTACTTGTACTTGTATTAGATAAAACATGGTGAAGGTAGAAACACTAAGTATAAATTCATTATTATAATATGTGTATAAGCATGTATATGTATGCGAGTATAAAATATAAAGTATGATATTATGTGCATTATGTAGGTCTACATAAAATTTAGTTGGGTACGCCTACATTAATTATTTGTGATAATCTTAAGCAGTAGGTATTGGTATTTATTATTAACAGAGCATTGCAGTTGCGTGGCATTGTTTACTAATAGACATTCATTACAAGCACTAAATATTAATTTTCCTTATCATTAGATAGGAAATGAACTCTACCTGACTACCTTTTGACGTAACAAAAAGGACATAGTACCTAGTATAAATTCTCTGATATACATAAGTATTAATGACACTGAAATAGTTTTACTATTATTACACACGTCTCACATACAGATAATCATACTGCAAGAAATTTGCATACCACAAGACAAAGTATTTTACTTCATGTAGTTTATATAGCTGCGCACAGTTATAGACCTTGTAACTGAATAAGGTACATTAATACCTATAATATGCAACTACAGTTTTCGAATTACGATTGGAAGAAATGATAATTTTTTGTGTGCCTATATGTACATATAATACGACTACGGTACATTTAATACGAAGGAGAAGCGTTGACAGTTGCCATTCATTGTCCTCGTGGAACTTCTCTTAAGCGCAGAGTCAGTACCACTGAAATTCATATGAAACCATGATGCTACGTTATCTATACCCAGTAGAAAACATAAATAAATAAATGCAACTAAGGTATGTATACAAGCAATAGAGTCTTCGTTGCATGGATGTAATTTGTAATGTAGTGTATGAGTATAAAAGCTTGAAGCCGGAATTTCGGTGCATGGGTATAATGTATTGTCGTGTCACAACAATTTATTTACGGCGTAGCTAGGTTAGGTCAGTTGACAGCCACGGGTTAAGTGAGGTTAAGGTTAGTTGAGTTTCACCTACAACACTCAAGCAGCTTCCCATAATTTATTTTTGGCAAAGTGCAAAGTACACACAGTGCATCATGCTCAAATCAATCTGATTAAGACTCAACTGTGAAATTCTTGCGCTCTTGTAACTTGTATAAATTATAGACTGGACTCTGACACAACCTTCATTAAATTACTATAAATTTCCATTGAGTTCCGGTTTAGAATTATGTAAAACTACGATTACTGTTTGAGCAGAGTCCAACACGTTGTGCCCACTTGGGTCTTGCAAATTGGCACAGTGCCAATTCACAGAGGTGAGATTCAATTGTATTGTGCTTGTAAGTATGTAATGTGTGTATGTGTATGTAATATGTGTAATATGTACACGCTACGAATACTAGTTACTACTTTGTGCGATGTGACTCAGTCAGCCAGTTATAATAACACAGGTAGATATTCCTTTTAAATGTATTTCTTCCTTGATGTATACAACAGAGATTAAATCTTTTCTTATGTAACACGATGTTATTAAAGAATTCTTAGGAATTGTATCTCATTTGTTTGCAGGCATACATGTAGTTTATGCTGGATGGAATTATTGCACATTGTAAAGTTGTCTTTGGCACAATACAAATGGCATAGGATGAGGATAAGTATTGCAATTTTTTCAGTTTCGTACATGTTGCCTGTAAAAAATAAATGTTTGTAATAAAATACAATAGCTTTTCCTATTTTCCATGTATTCTTCATGTGATATGGAATTGTTTTCAATTAGCGTGTTAAAAGAATTGTTGGTAAAACTAATAATACCTTCAGCTAATTTTTCTTTTACAATAAGTAAATCTAGGTAATATACTTACATAATAAACCAAAAATACCTGGCAATTACGGAAGAATGTTATGTGTTGACTCTTATTGTCAGTACAACAGATTATTACTGCTATCTTTCACATCTTAATGCGTACTTACATAATTCACGTTGTCTTTCAAGAGGCAATGAGGATTGTTCGTATTATACTCATTGTATTTGTATATCATTGCAGTGTATCTTCTTATCTGTAAAGGATGCTAATGCTATTATTATAATATACAACCTCCCCGTACATTTTCTGGATCAGTCTTACATTTAGCCTGATTTATATTAGAAGGTCATTTTTCCAGTTTATGCGTAAGCATCCGTTCCACTAAAACCTTGTTCTTAGAATTTTTTAGTAGAAACATTTCATACGCCTAGTAAGGAAAAAATATCAACAATTTTTCTAATATTATGGCTACAGATCATTCTTTATAATCATAATTCAATGTATGATACATAATTCAATATTAGATAATGAATGATCTTTGAAGCTACATTAATAAAACATCATTTATCTGCGAATTGTAATACCTTCTATAGTTAGTAGGTACTAGGTAGAAAGAGCATCATTCAAAAAGATGTCCCTAATTACAACGTCAAAATTTAAAGCTGTAGGATTCCTTCGACTGAATTGCCTTGCGATGGTGGAAATGCTTAAAAAAATGATTTGGCAAAGACTTGTGCTTCATAATAACTTGAAGGCTAAAATACGTTTTATGTCTCTTTATGTCATGGAATTCGTTTTGTATTATGTTTCAAAGACATATCCATTGCTCTTAAGTACATGATGGTAATGATAGTATTAAGAAGGGTGTATAGTATTACGTAATCATGTCTAAGTACCTTAAGCAAAAATGTGTTACTTTATCTGCAGTCATCTTCCACTCATCAATTTGGGTCTTTGAACCCATTTAGTCTATAATGCATCTCTATCCCATCACTGCAATAGCCTATTTGCCACTGTCTTCACATGAATTTAACGCTTTCTTTTGTACCGGGGGATTCCACTGAGACAACTTTTATTGCCCAAATGCAATTTACGTCCATTCTGATTTCTAACATAAGAAACACATTGTTCGGATGTACTTTGTCATAACAGCAGAGACTGAATGACACTGACCCTTCAGAATATTCTTCACAACTATATTTTGCTTCAAAATGTTCAATTCCGGATTACAACAGAGTTTATTCTATCTATATACAAAATTCAGTTCAGTACAGATAGTCACATTCGTCAAAATATAAAATACAATCCATATTACAAAAAAATAACACAATCCTAGTAGTTGCATGTTACTGAAAGCAGGTGTGGTATATAAGTATATATAGATATGAGCAATCATAGTTTGTTTTTGTTTGGTGTGTCTTTTTTAAAAGGTAATTTTTATTGCAATTTATAGTGTAATTTATATGCAAACCATGCAAATGACTATAAATGACACTTGAATAAAACCGAACTTTGAACTATTGGTGTGTGTGCATTGCATTACTGATTCTCACTTAATGCTGTACCGTTCGGTAGAACATTAAACGAAATAGAATTTTGAATTATAATACAGATTAGGTTCTTAACTATTTTGTGCACCGGATCTGTAAATGTTTTGGAATATTGTCATTTGTAAAGTAAGTGTGTGAATGCTCAATAGGGTCAACATAAAACTTTTATACTCGTGTGGACTTGACTCTTTCGACATTTATATCGTCTGTGTATGCATGACAAAATTATGATAATCAATACAACCTGTGCAGTGTGTGCCTGCACATATTATGTTTATTATCTAATGTTAGAAATAAGTTTAGCGAGAAAATAACAGTTATTCATACTTGTAATTAACTTTGATGTAGCACCGTACAAAGATGGTTATTAAAAGTGATACTCGTATGCATGTCAGGAAGGAACGGTCACTTGTTTATTATGATGTGGCATTTTGCTCATTAGTCATTACGCATTGTACTGTTACAAGTGTAGTTGCGAGGAGACTGTTGTTCAATACTAAAGCAATTTGCTTGGGGATTAGGTATCTATCCTCCGTAATAGTACGATCAATCAAAGGATGATATGATTTTATGTTTTTATTACTTGGGTATGAGAATAGTTGTGCGTTTTGATATTTATGAAGTTTAATTAGTAGCTACTCCTCGTATTTAAGTTGTGTATTCTAATATTTATTGCAGGTATAGTCATGTCTCATGTATATCAAAACAATATAATTTGTAAAACATATAGGTAAACAAGACGGACATTTCCGTTTTGCAAGAGAAACGTCAGTTTATATACCTATACACATATATTTACATGTGTGAGCATAATTTATAGTTAATAGTAGCATTTACATATGATTTGCTCTTGCTGTGCTGCACTAACGATTATTATGTACGTGCAGACATAAATGATATACGCATATCATACAATATTTGTATATTTTATTATTTTCTTCTCAGCTCACATAAATTGTTAACTTCCTTTCCCAGGCTTGTAGTTATAACTATAGAATTATAGACAGTTTATTGTGCTGATAATAAGGAGGGAATCCTAAAAAGTAGGTGTTAATGTAAAGCACAAAGATGGTAGCATTCATAAGAAAATGAGCATATAGTTTACACACAGGAGATAGCGGTGTATTGTGTGACCCCTGAAACAAAAACAAAAGAGAATCTCAGACAGGAAAGAGAATCGTCTGTGCTTTGCGTGGTCAGTCGTAGTGTACAGTGAACATTGCTTCTGCTTCACATCCGTAAATAGAAATAGAAATAAAGAATCTCCAATTTTTATAATGACATCGTAAGTAGCACCAATAAATATCAATGACTTCTTGTAAATTGTAGCAGTATTTTAGTTTCATATTTCTGATTTCTATTTTCTTTATTTGTACACATTTGTGTCGTTGCATTATATAGTGTATAGTAAGTATAGCTAGGTAAGTTATGTTACATATTTATATATAGACATACCATATATGTTGTTATAAATGATAACACAACTGGGTGAGTGTATTGTTAGACAATGGAGTGCTACAGAATAGAGGGAAACGGTGAAATGAGAAACGAAAGAGACACTTTTGCATGTAATGCTTGTTTGACGAGAATGATTGCACATTGCATGGCTGTGTTCTTTATTTGTTTCTTTCTCATTTGTCTTTCATACATTCCGTTGAAGTTGATGATGACGAATCAATTCAATTTCACATATTTCTTAGCATTTCTCAATTGAGTGGCAATGTGTATTTGTTGGCCAGGCTCGACTAGACAAAAACAGACCACCACCGTCAAAGCACAATCAGGTTGCTTGCATTCACATTGTTAGCTCTGAGTATACCAACAAACAAACCACCTACAGTTACTTATTATTTAGTTTATTGTAGTGGTAGGTACTTCATACTTATATTACATGTCTATTACTGAGAGTGTGTTTGGTTGTGCTTTATATTTTGTGTATATAAGCTATTCATAGAGTTTTTAATGCACAGGGTAAATTGCGATAGTATTTTACAAACTTCTATAGCACAAATAAGAATGAAATGAGAAAGTGTAGTTATTCTATTTATTTGTGCACAGCTTATACAACACAAAAAAGTGTTTCCTACACAAATACGATATTAGCCATTGAGATATTTTATGAAATGATGTTGACGGTAGAGGTTACATTTCTGTGAAAACCACCGACAACATTTATCATCATTTTTCATACTCATGTCATTCCAATCCTACACTTCTCATTTGTTGTGCAGTTTACGTGAACCATCGTAAGTGTAAAGTTTCGCTTTGACTTTTATACCTTGAGTACGTGTGTTCTGAAAAAGGTAGCCGTCTTATAAAATCATGAGCATATGAGTTATACTCGCATTAGTGTCTAATGTAAACCAGATACTATGGCGTGTTCAATGCGATGCCACAAATACAACGCTTTGAATCTAAACACTCGGAAGATTTATTTCAAAGTTATTTGTGGGTGTAGTAATCCAGTAATCGATACTTTCAAAGTTGAAGGAAACTTGAGTCAAGTCAAGCATTGAATATTTTGTAAGAATATATATTCTAATTCTAACGCTAAGGGTAATTCAAAGAGAATGATAAGCAAATCCTGCTAAGGATTTGCTAATTTTTCTTTCTGCTGCTTAAAACCGCAATTGTACGAACATTGTCGTATTTGTAAGGTTGTTTTTACATTTAAATGGCTATGCATGACAATTTTAATTTATATTTACTTTAATGGTAAAAAATGCAGGAAATTAGAGGGGAAATTTACGTCGTGGTTTAAGTATGCAACAGTAAAATAATGGCGAGACTATCAGGAAAGGGATAATTAGTAAATTTGAAACGGTAATTTGAGACAGGTGAAGAAAACCACGACTCTGTGAGACAAAGACAGAGAGAGATATGAGATATTTAACGGAAATATTTTTTGTGGTTGAAGATGTTACAGCTTTATGGAAGTGCAAGTTTCTCTGTAGAACTTAAGGGTTGGAATAAATTACGAAGTTTAACATTGAGAGAAGTAAAGGAAAAAAATGAGAGTGAAACACCCAAGAGAATATTACAACAGCACAATTCTTAGTGAAACAAGCCTGCGTATTGTAATATGCCGAGACATGAAAATAATATGAAAAGAAGAAGCAGAATAAAGAAATATACTGCAATGCAAGTCGGGAGCGAAACAATAAAAACTAATTATCTTAGCTTGACAGAGACAAAGATGATGTCACATTTATGAATTCGTGCTTCTACCATGCGGAATGTACAGATTAAGAGATTGCATACGTGGAGATATGCAGATAAAACTTTTTGTCCCGCACAGAATTGCGCCGTGGTCATATGGGCAAGGAGGCTGCAGAATTTCCATTCAGGGAATTAAGGTTTTCTTACGATGTCGAGTCAGAATTACGGGGAATTAATCTTGAATGTTTTGAACACTAAAGTTTCACAGTAGTTAAGAAGGAGACCTTTTGAATTTCAAGTTTATAACTTCTACATACCTACTTATTTATTTACTGTTCCTTCACTAATGAAATGAAGAATTATAGTTGCACAATCATAAAATTGTGGTTCCATTGTGTAATATTTCTAGCCAGCATAATGTTATAGGTATGCATCTTTGAACGTATGATACGTACATTTGCAATGCACAATTATATGTATAGGTAATCATATATTTTAGTACAACCACAATCAAATAATACATAAATTGGAAAGAAGGATTTTTTATTTTTTAATATTTTTAATCATTTCCAGGAAATACGTTATTTTGTAGACTTATCTTATGAATGAATGTTTACTTTTTTGTACAGTACATGTTATTTGCTAATAATTATAATGATACATTAGATCTGTCAAATTGTGTATGAAAATGTTGGTATGCAAGTTAATGAAATACATACAAACGCTAATGGAGTTAAAGGACCTTATTGTATTAGCGTTAGGCATGTTAGGAGTTAGGAATTCAAGATTCGTTGTTTTGTTATTATTATTCGCTTATTGCATCTGCATATAAATATCTGTTTTTCAATTTAATCCAAATGAGATTAACTGATGGGATGATTTATAAATTCATTTATCAACCCATGCCATATCTGTACATTGATAGACATTGGATAGACATAAATTATGTGAACATTAGCAATATAAAAAGTAGCAAATAAAAACCCCGGAGTGTTGATGTGCTAATAAGCAAATAAATAGCACATTTTTTATTGTGTATTTTTCCTTGGTATCCAATAATATTGATTGCACAATATCAAATTGAGTTTTATGCTTGAAGTCAACAAACCATCTTATAATGCATAATAATAATGTTAGGCTACGTGTATAAAAAGGGTTAATATAATTTCTGGCTGAAACAACCTGCATACTAAACTACACATTATTACTGTAGTAGTGCCTCAACGATTTCATTACAAAGCATTGCGGAAAAGCTAATAAATGTCTATGATAATGATAATCATCACTTTAGCAAGCCAAATAAATTTTTATTTAGCAGAAAAACGTCGTCCACATAGTCGTCGACAGTTTGGAGCCTTGTGGATGTATAATGCATATTACATAGCACTGAAAACTATAAGGAGCAGTATCTCTGAAGCTATACAGTTGTATTATATGACTTTTGTTTCGCCTTTCTCTCTCATTGCTCTTGTATAGAGATCACTTCATTTTGGTCAATCTCATTTTAACATTATGGCAACCAACTTTATGTTACGACACTCTCCTTTTCATTCCGGTTTCGCTTATTCCACAACGTGGTTATTATTATTGTCGATCTACAGTTAAACACAGCCAACAAATAATTGACCTGTACTCGGTGTTGAGTATACATTCTATTATAGAAAGAAGTAGATGTTATGTAAAAATTTAAATAGCTATTTGCTGCAATGCAATAGTGCTCCTGATTTCACACAGTTGACCGGATTGCACATTATTGCAGTGTAGTGATGTAGCAGTATTATAATATGTATCTAGGTAAGTGTACAAAATTAATTCTATGACACATTGACTATTGACACACGAAGGATTCAAGTATCTCTTGTGATGTCTATATTTATTGCTTTGTTGTCCAATTGACATAATAGAATTACAAATGACGAGTCATGCTCATTTCAGCGTTGTTGGTAGCAGCAGCAAGTGTACTGTACACTTGTCCTTTTTCCTTTCATTGCTACAACACTTGATAATTATATCTGTCCTCGTGCTTAGCTATTCTAAGTTAATTATGTACATACTTACTATTTTAAAATCGATAGAATATTTCATAAATGATTATATACGTGCGGTAATTGCTAATTTTATTACAAAAGTACCTATGCAATGAAATGAGTTTTGTACACAAACTGATAATTTACTAGGTATTACAATTACTACTGCTATTACTCATGGCGTACAGTAATGTATGAGATACAATAGTAATTTTTTCATTTATTTACTAATTGGTAAGTGTACAAGCAAAGTTAGTGAATAAGGCCCTTGCCTTACCTCAATAATCCTAAAGCGCATCTTCTGCCTTAACTTAACTAACTACTAGTATGTGGCAAAATTACTAAAACTTACTTAACCAACAAAACCAAACCAAGTCAGAATCGTATTTAACTCTACTGACCATTACAATATTACCTACTACCTCATCTCATCGTATATATTGTGTACATAGCATTAGCTATTGGATTAAATAGATAATTGCATCATAGTAGGAGTGTGGAGCAGAGATTGCATGTATTTATACATGTACTGTGTGTTTAGCTAAGAAATGCTACTTCACTTTGATAAGCCAACCTTGCACCATCACACGATAATCTTCATACCATCAATGCACTGCTCATTTTTTATGTAATAAAAGGCAGCCATGGTAAAAAAAGAGATAAGGACCATGTATAAGCATTACATGCCCAAGAATTACCTAATAACTTGAAAGAATTGGCATCAAGTAGATTCAGAAGGTAAAAAACCTTCATTCAACTTTATGGTTTGGTGTACTAATGCGAATATCATATAATATACTACACTGGCTTAGTACACAACATTTATTGCTGTAAATTACAAAGAGGATGTATGTGTGGAAAAATTGCATTGATATGATAAACAAGATCGCTGTAAATTTTATTAAGCTCATCTTTTTCGCATGGGAACACACAACTTTATGTTTTGTTCTAGAAAACTACAAAATGCTCATCACGTACAATGCAAATCGTGTTGAATGGATTAAATGTATGATGCCTTGGTGTTCAAGCACCAGTAGTTTGCCAGTTGTAATCATTATGACGATGTGTTGAGGTAAATCAATAATTACTAATTCAAGCTCGGATTAAAGTTAAATGAAGTTCGTTAACTGACATTGAGTTTAAACAATTGAAGTCCTTGTTAACGACTTTGATTGGTTTGGATAGTGTAAAAGCTCCTTGTAGTGAAAAGAACCGACATTAAAACATTTAGTAAACACGTACAACGTAATAACTAAATCACAGTTTTTGTCTTCAATTTCATTTTTGTGTGTTTTTTATGTGAATACAGAGTATACAGGTCACTTGAATTAGGTAGTGGTAAATCTTGGGTTTGTATTACCTGCATTACCTCGTATTTTCGGGAGTATTCAGTATAAAACTAAATAGTAAAACATAGGCATTAATATGAATAGCTGAATGAGTAATTAATGAGCCGAATCTAATCCATTGATACGCCCTTGCATTAAATACTTCCATGTTCTGCACGACTTTTGCAAATCGTTTTTTGCAGGTTATAGCATGGGCCTTGTATTAGCGGTGTCAGTAATAAATGTTATGTTGAACTTACACATGTTTATGATATGAGACACTAGATATGGGCCAAATGGTATACCAAGTTTTTCAATGCAGCTGTGGAGTTACGTGAATTGCAAAGAATAATCGATGATAGGATGATCCTATGATATACTACTCACTATGTACACAGTATACTTGAATTTGTTCTGTTCGACCAAAAAGTACGAGTGTAAAAAGTTTAATGTGGTATCTACAGTATTTTTATTCCGCTATAAGTTGTAAGTGTAATCTTTGGTGGATATATAAAATGTCTTAAAGGGATAAGGTACTCATCCTACGTAATATAAGCAGTTTTTGTTTGCAACTGTTTCAGCGCTAGACACAAGGGCGAAGGAGCAAATCTCATTGCGCTAATTAGATTCTCTTCTAGTAAATTGCATTCGCGAAGTAGGTCATGCATTCTGCGGATAAGAATTCCACTTCACAAAGTGCTGGGTATATCTTTTGTTTTCTTGCGTTCTTGAAATGGGTTTGTGTAATACAGTCTTTTATACCCGACAACGACAAGATGAAAACGAGTGATCTGCTGGTTTTATTATTTCCAGTAGTTAATCTTGAGGCAACACAATGTCTCATTTACCGAAAAAAAATCGGACGTAATTTTTCGGGTTAGGTACTGAACGTTTCAACAATGAAGCTACATTTATATCCTTTTAAATCACTTTTGTATATTTTACTATAATTGTTGAGTCGTGGTTGCAAATAACTAAAGTCATTGATGCGCATTTTGATTTTAAATTGTATTCCTTAGGAGTAGCACATTTATAATGTGTTCCCCTTTATGAAGGTTTAATAATTGAGACGGACGAAGATTGATACTGCTGGATCAATACTGCAGCAAAGCTGTAGTGAGACTTAATAGTATTTTACTATTTCTATATAACCATTAACGTGATTCAAAGGAATAGCTATGTATTTTTATTATTATGGCTGGAAATTCCTCTAATGATACCTCAAAATATAAAGCTGATGCCGTATCTTGTATTTCACATTAAAGTGATTATAACAATTTGTATCCTTGTGGACTGTGTTCCTACTGTCTACTATTGACTATATACTAATACAGTTGTATCACATATTTTATATACATATGTGTTGATGTCTGTAAATGATAACTATGCATTGATGAAACATAATTTTAGGAATTTGATGCATTGAAAAGCAACAAGGATGAGGATGAGAAACAGAAATTAAATCAGCTTTAGCCAATTCAAGTGATTGCGATTGGCATGCATGGTCGAAGAAGTCTTCAGATATTTCTACGTTTAGTCAAGCATAACTTTTCATTAGTTCGTTAGCAAGTTCGTTTGTTCTCATAATATATGCACTACTTACAAAATTACGCACTGTTTTCTGTTAGGACTATAAGATAAACATTTGAAACATAGTACCTAAGGGCTAAAAGCTATATACGTATACATTTAGTAGATTTGCAAACACGGCAAATCCAATAGTTGTTTACACGTCCCAGTTTCTACTCCACCTTTTAAAATGTAATCTTCGTATGTAATGAATGTGTATCGTAGCTTATGCAATTATAACCATAAATGATATTTTACAATTGACTGAATTTCAATTTTCATAGCAATGGAGTGCAGAGGGATGCTAGAAAACACGTTTCTCTTATTGGTTCTAACTTATTGTAATATACCATCTGATGTAGTACATTTATAATATAATTAATGTACAACAAAGCTAGATTGTACAACATAAAAACTTGGAATCTAGGCGTTTTGATAGAAATAGAATCTATTTTTCAAATCAGTGCAGCAATCTAAATTATCACAATTTTACAATCATGAAGTCAGCAACGAAAACAGTGGATCTAAGGATTTAAGAACCCTAGTTGAACCGTAAGGCGATTTTTACTTTGCAATTTACGGTATACCTATTTATACTTGTATTGCTTTAGTAAGATGATAAATGTTGTACATCCGCATTCTGAACATTCTATACAGTTGAGCAGACGTTGAGAAACATGATGTCTGTACATGTACATCTGGGTATAGGATTTGAAATTGTAATTGAAAGGGACTTTGTCTTGAACTTTCAATTAATTTTCATCGCATCATCACAGTAGGAACAAAGTGAAAATAATTGGCTAATTCTCTACACTCCAGTCGGTCATCTCATCAAATTCACTCCACTCATCCAATTCCAGTTGTTAATTTCCTGAATGTTGACTGCTAATAGGTACATAGTACATACATCTGCATGCGTAAGACATTCTGGAACTATAAAAAACCTTTAATTTAATTGAAGGTGCTATTTGAGCAATAAGATTTCCACTAATGCTTTTGCGTGGTTTACTTACACACAAGGAAGTATAGTATAATGTGTAAGAGAAAGAGATGAATTAGCTTGTACAAGCTACATAGCTAATTGAATCGAGAGTGTAGAATTGTGTTTTGTGTTCTCATATCTGATACGAAGGACTGCTGTGAAATATGGTATGTCAGATGATGAGATTACAATATCAATGTTTGCAAATGTATAGGGTCAATATGCATGAGGCTTCAATGTAAATAGCAAGTTATCGAGAATTTGAAGTTATAATAATTGTTAGTTGTTAGTTGTAGCAACAATGCATCGATTGCTGGATTATTGTGGTAGCATGACAAATAGTTCATATCACCTTTTTTGGCACACAATGCTTAAATCACCGCAGTAGGTATTTTATTTATAAGAGTTGGGGAAACAGCACAGACGACAATTAATGTGCTCCTGACTCCTATATTATGATTATCTGTATAATATGAAGAAATATGTAGAAGTACATGGTTTAAAAAATTAAAACTTATTGTAGGTATGCTAAATAAATTCATGTGTATTTTAAATGCCTATAGTATACCTACTTAATAAATCTACGCATATTCACTGCTGCAATACAGAAATATTGAGGTTATTAGTTATTACAGTACATTTTTCCGGTGCATAAAAATTTCTTTTCATACGTACGTGGTAGGTAAATACAAATAGTACTTACTTTAAATGAATATAGTTCTGTGAAATAAACTAATTTCCTTTAGCAGCATAGAACTGATTGTGAGTGCAGAATGAAACCAAAGAACCTGGCAAACTTTTGGTTTAATTCTGTGGCAATGGCAATGAATATTACAAAAGTTTTCAAAGAAAGTAGACCAAAGCTACTTAACATTGTAGATCTACAACGAAGCGACAGAAAAGTAAATCGATAAGTATAAGTACAGTCTGAGTCAGAGACGAGTCAGAAGAACATGGTACTGTAGCTAGTTCATAATATTAATATACACTTCTGCTCGACACACAGAAAGAGATGTTGCTGTACAGGAAAAGAAGGAAATGTATAAAAAAAGAAAATGTGCTTATTGTGAGCTCGTAAATGTTATATGACGAGAAATAAGTTAGAATTGGATTGTTAGATTGGGTGTAATATGATGATGTTTTCCTTCATTGGTACAGTACAGCCATACGGTGATACACACTTGTAATGGCTCACCTGTACAAAACCTAATGTAAAGATTGAGTGTTGAATTTGGTATTGCAATGAAGGAAGAGGAGATGAGTAGCTATCTGTAGTGTCTTGCTCACTCAGTGTAGCAGGGTGGACACAGAAGACTGGTTGGCCCATTAATTTTGTGGACGAGCGGATACGACGAGATGAGTTGAGTTACAATTACAAATTGTGTTCTATCTTCAAACACATCTTTCACCAGCAAAATACAGGACACAAAAGAAGCTGAATGGATTGTGTGTTATTTCAGAGATAGACATAAGAATTAATGTTGAAAGATGATCTATAGATTGTTGCTAGTTAGTCTCTCCACTATTACTTTTATGTTAAGGGTGCTCGTGCTCTTTTTTAATACATCTTCTATGTATCTATAATCCGCTACATACTATAAGGATGCACATACTATACACTATACTATATAAAGTTAAACACAATATTACAAGATGTCTATAAACGGAAGCGATATATCTGTAGACGAGAGCTAGACTCTGCACATTAAAGACAGAGCAAGGGTTTGCTCTTATCAAGTATTCTGTACGAAGAGCAGTACGAGACATTGGAGACTTGAACAGGCATGACTCAAAGTGTAGGTATAAAAAGAATGGAAAAAATGTTGGATCCAATTAAGTTTTTGTCCCTGCCCGGGGACTTGAATGAGATGAAACACAAAGTAGCTTGTACGTGAACGTGTTATAGTAGTACATAAGTATAGTGTTGTAAATACATATTGGCTTATTCTCATCCTACAGTCCCAGTTGTGGCTTTGAGTCTGACTAATGTCATGTAACGTAAAAGTGTTGAAGAATTTAATGTAATGAACTGCAATGTGATTGAATGAATATAAGAGAAGAGGAATGAAAAAGGGAAGAAGACAAAGCGAGTGACGGATTGACTTCATATGGGGTCTTTCTTAATTCTTTCTCGCCAAAGCTAAAGCCAAAACTTATTAGCCAAACACTTTGTACCTACAAGGAAACTATGCATCTTTGCTTACACTGTAGATGAATAGAATGCTTGTCAGGATAACATAACATTTACTCTAATGCATTTGAAAACAAAAATTTCACGTAGACTTACTTACTTGTTTTATTCGTTGTGAATCCTTGCTTTATCGAGTAGTAAAAAAGACTTGATAAGAATTCAATTTCGTTTGAAACTCATTAGTCCTTACTATGCTGCTAAATTCCAGTAGTACTGTACTAACATTAAGCCAAATTCCAATAAACTGTTGCTTAGCTAAGTCGTTGAGTATAGGAACCCATAATAGTATATGCGTGCTAGTATATTCCTAGTACCTAGGTATTATAATAAGTTTTACTCTCCAAATGTCATTTAGAACAGCAAACGTGCTGAAACGCTGCACTGTAATTGTGTATACAAGAATTTCTGTTGGGAGTTGTATGCACATAAATTGTATACTTATACAACTTCAGCTATTTCATGAAAACTATGCCCAATGCAGTTTGTGATGTTGTATTCATTTAGTTTTTGTTTTCCATTGGGAGTTTCTCTTCACATGTGTGTAAATAAATAGCCTTACTGTTGTTTGTACTTGAATTGCATCTCTGACTTACAATTTGTTTTTGTCCATAATTGACGAAGCATGTAATGTGAGCTACAATCAAATAGCTTTCTTTAGGGCATGCATGCGGAAATGCAGTTTATGTTTACACTGCCATCATTTCAATCAAAGAAATGAAGTTTACTGCAGTGGTCATTCTAGTACTTATTTTTCTGGTCGTCATCTTTGGCAATGGCAATCGTCTTGTGAAGTTGGCTGAAGCAGTTAAGAGCACGCAAAAAGTTTGTGTGGGTGGTCTGTGCATTAAGAATGGAATTATGACAGTGAATACAGGTTTAGAGGAATATTTGGCATATTTGTGCCATATTTAAGGACTTTTGGCTCTAGAAGCTTGTTACTTCACTAACTTCAATTATTAGAGTGGTTCAGGTACTTATTGTTAGCATCTAGGTATGTATATATAAAGATCTTCGTTTTATTCTTGCACTTTATTCTTTATGCGTTTTATTGAGGGTACACAGGTATTTACTACCACTATGTACGCACAAGTGGAGTCTTAATGAATGCTGAGATAACCCAGAGGTGAATATAAATAAGAATCTACCGGTTCTCAGCGTTTCTTGCTGATATGCAATAATTCTTGTATGCGATATAGGAAATTATATGTTTGTATATGGACTGTAGGCAGTTGTAGGTATGTAAAATGTAGGTAGGTAAGTCATTTCTTGTTTTGGATTGTCGTTTCTTTTATTACTACTTCGATGTAAATGTAATATTAATGTCCTTGACTCTATTTTCACACACTGTGACGTGTGGGTGGTATTCTGATATTCGTGTACTATCTGTATGTATGGTATATACAGTATAATAAATAAAGATAAATTCGACTGTTTTATTTTGTTTTCTTCAAATGATATCAAATCTTGGAAACAATCTCTCGACAATTGTAATATCTTTTCCTGGAGAATAAATTTACTTTTAGATTGCCACATTTGACTTCTCCAGACTCCAGAGTTTCTCAAGGTTATATTCTTACAAATGTATATAAATGGATTCGATCCACTAGAGTGTATTATACGCTAGGTACGTTATTATTACCATTATTTTCACTATGCACAAGTAGACCTACCAATAGTACCAATGCAACATTCAATTGCAAAGAAATAAACGTTAACGTGCTGACTTCGAAGAACAAGTATTCATTTGGACATTGTAATTATTATGTAAATCATTGCAATATTGTCATTTAAATGGTAAATACACAACTGAAAAATTACAGCTGTGCGCTGTGGTATTAAAGACAGAGTGTTTACAAAAACATGAATTGGTTGTTTGTACAACCCAAGAATGAAGTAAAAAAGAGGAGAGCTTATACTTCGCTACAACATTTCATTTCATGCTGTTTCATCAATGTTGGAACAATATGTTTTTTGTGGTGATGACTCCTCTTAAAAATCTTAAAACCTCTTCTAATCAAATATTCAAAGACTCCATGCATGTATCCAACAGTTCCAGACTGACTCTGAGAACGCACACAAAAGTGGATCTTCCTTTTGGTATCCCTAGGGCAGAAAAACTCACCAATAATCCTTGAGTTCGACCTTGTCGTGTGGTGTCTGAGAAGAGAACTAGCTCCATAGTCAGTCCTACTCCTAATATGCTTCGAGATTTATTTATCTTTAACAGTATAAACTATCTGCTGTTTTCAAACTCAAAGTAAATCTTTGCACTTTGTTGTTGCATATGCAAGACAGGCCATCTACCAAATTCTATTCTATCCCCCGTGGAATTCAGAAATGTAAAACGAATGCAAATGCAACATGTTTTCCTCTTTTTTCATTCTTATCAATTCCATGCAGCTTTTCTCTCGTTATTAACCATCGTTAGATGGTTATATGTACATATGTATTCTGTCTGTGTGTCCGTCTGCCGGGACGATTCTTTAAGAACTGTTTTAAGAAAATTTCTGTATTTGTGGTAACGTATTGTACTATAGGTGTCCTATCCTAGGCTAATTTCAAAAAATAATCATCAACTTTGGTACACATGCTATTTGAGTCTAATGAAAAGTCAAACTTCAAGGTGGGGTCGATCAGTTTATTCCTTACTTCATTTGACAGCTTAAATACACGATGATATTAAATATTCACTGATTCACAAAAAATCATCATCAAAATTTGAGTTCTTTGACAATAGGACATATGTCACAGATGGCATCACACCGCACACCGGAGGGTAGATAATTCACTACTACGGATACACAAGCGCTCTGTGTCGCATAGTAAAAATATTTTATAACATTTCACTGCTTATGACGATGGTTCGTTATGTCCATTTTGTAATGGTTTATTTTTATTGGTGACTCTATCGTCTCATCTCATAACATGACCGCTTCAAATCGACATTTTACCAACCTAAACGAGCAATATATTTTACTTTTCTACAGCACTCATATTCAGTTTATATGCCGAAGCGATTGAAGTAAAGTACAGATATTTATGCATTATGTATATAGCATAATATTTTGACTTTCATTTCAAGTATGTGTGCTGCGATAAGTTTTCTAATTTTGTTGCTTTTGCGTTTTCCGTAATGTTTATGTTGCCGCAGATGATGTTAAAGTTTGATATGAGTTGAGCCGACTGCAGTTCTTATGTAATGTCTTGTGGTATACTGGTATTTGTATTATTACAATTACATTAGCATTCGTAGGCTCCCTTAGGTAGAAGGGTAGAACCTTATATCTATACAAGTACTTTCCTCGCTTCTTCAAATTTACCTTTGTCTGCATTACATAGCAATTTGTATTTCAAGCACGTGAACACAATATTACAATTGTACAAAACCGGAGAGAGCTTGAGAGCTACTTACATGAGACAAGATAATAATATTATTACAAATCCATGAACTCTCTCCCTGTACATTACACTACTTTCGGTTTTCTCTGTGAGTCTTGTCTACATTTACATTCATATGTGATGTTCTCTGAGTTTTTTGGTATAATCATGAAACTGTTTTTTCGATGTCTACTAACTTCATACATAAATTGTAAAAGCAATAAAACTTGGCTGTACAGATAGCACGAATTATTTCAATTTCCATGATTTTATAAAAGCAAGTTAATTCTTGCACAGCTACATTCCATGTAAATACAAACATAAATTCATTTTTTTTCATTCATCAACTCACCAGATTGCTGAGGCACAAAATTGTTACATAAGTATAGGTATTTAATGTATAATATTATTATCATAATATAGATAATATTTTGAATTTTGTCATAATGTTTGGTGATTATACCATACTAATAGCCCTTTCTGAAAGAAATTCCTTATAGTTCTTATGAAGTGTACAAGTATACTCTTATGTAATTTTACAAAAACATATATTAAAAACATATATGTATATATAATATTATAAACACATAGGTATATAATACTTTGTTTTGCCAAAAGGGCCTTTAATCGCATTGCACTTGTAACAGGGAGTGTCTTCATCTCATTGAATATGTATAGGTGAAGCTAAGCAATATAATAGAATGCCATGAACAAGCTTATGTATTGTATTCTGTTGTAAATTGTATTCAACAGGATGTTGCTTTTAAGTTTATACAATCTGATTTGAATATGATTGATAGATGATGCTCTGGAACAATACGACAGCATAGTACAGAATAAAGCTTATGACTTATTAAAATCCTTGTGGTTGCGTATGATTAATATTTGTGTAGACATATTGTAATACATACCTCGTAATTACTTGGAGGATTCATAGCCCATAAGTTTTCCTGTGCTAATGAAATTTCTTCAAGTTATTATAATAGCATAGTCTCAAAGGACTAGCAGTTCTTATGAAAAGTTTCATTTGTAATGGATAAGTACACAACTCAAAATATACCTAAGTCTTCTTATGTCTACTACCTATGCTATGAAGCTTAGATACTTAATTATTAAATTAACTTAATCTGATCGGATCAGTCAATTTCAGAAAAGGCAAGATTACTCTGAATAATCTGAGAGTATCCTACTACCTTCACAGAATTTGCAATCTCATGAATTGAAAATTCATCCTTGCCTGTCTCCTTCAAAGATCTCTGTCTGAAATCAGCTTTAAGAATAGCAAGGAGATGTAGAAAGTGTATTAAAATTGCACCCCTAAAGTCCAAAGGAATTGTGACAGCTAATCTATAGCTACATAATAAGTAATGCAAGTGTAGACTCGCCTTTCACTATAAGAACTAATATAAAATAAGTACTGTTGTAAATATAGTGCAATATAAATATGTAGTGCAATGACTGCAATGTAATCATAGTGTGATGTCACGTTAAGATGGGTTTTCAGAAGAAGAAGCAATTTACTCTGAAATTCAACCTGTTCACATTGTATCTGTACAAACAACATGATCTCAGTCTCTATATACATTCATATACACACATACACATCTCTCTGTGTGTTGTACAGTAAGAAAACATTTGCTTTTCAATTCTATTAGTATCAGCCAAGAACGTGTGTAAAAGTATATTATTATACTGATCTTATTGATATGCAGATTCTATGCAACATCGATACGTATCAAATTGATTTTCTTTTGCCATTCTATTTCTGGCATCTTATTAAATGAAATACATTCAGGTTGTACTGTAAGGAGAATTGAATAAGGTAAGGCAAGGGAATGCACTGTATTATGGAAATTTTTCAAACTGCTAGTAAACTCGTTCTACTACACATGTATTATAAATTTGGAGCAAACTTGAATGGGTTTTTCGGCGCAGTTTTAATGGCAGCAAAATTACCTTTGATTTCGTCATTGGAACTATTAACGGGCTTCTTCGGGTTTAGGAGGTATTTAATTTTTTCGAAAAAGCATTTACCCAGGTAGAATAATATATTGCATCTACATGCCGGTTCAAACACTAATCTAATGTTAGTAACATAATTAGTGTTTACTGGGTAATTCAGATTTTTTAAATTTTAGGTTTGTAACAATCTTAGGTGTAAGGATAACAATGTCTCTTAATGTCATAATTTGGCACTAAAAGGGGGTTATCATTTTGAAAGCTGTGTTCGAATGCAGGGAAAGAGAAATAGAGATACATTACTACGAGGAACACAAATAATATTTTATTAGATTTATGTACTGATACTGATGTACTGAACGACTTGTACAAGAATTGCTCTAGGATCTTTTCATCCTCTTTCTATATATATTGTGGAATTAATGCCTATAGTAGATACATGGGGCATTGTATCCTAAAAACTTTTACCCGTGCCCACACCATAACACACTCCCATTCTGTAGACATAATATGCCTATGTATATGTATACAAGTGCGATGTTTTTGATGGATCGATAGGCAGACTAAACTCTCAACCTGATTCGATGGCATGATATTATGTGTATAGTATGATACTGATAATATGTTTTCTCAAGGCTTATATATACCAAAGCTCCAGTCAATAAGTCAACTGAATAACTGAACATAACTCAAGTCTCTGTGTATGGCTCCTCATGTGATGTGATGAATAATTTTATCCTTCGTATCATTCACAATGTCTTAGAGTTGACTGCTACATTCAAAATCGTGTTTCATAGATAGTACAAATACATTAGATTATGCTTAGCATGGATCCAGCCTTACACAAGTACCAGCAGCAATTCGTCTATTGCTATTTAATATAACGAGAACATCGATCACGAGCCATACAGGTGGTTTTTGGGAGTGTTGTCTAAACCTATAATAATATTTGGCAGAGAAATTTCCATATTTCGCACAGAGCGTCTATCTTACATCATAAAACACATGTACACTCATATAACTATTATTTGCTTGCTGAGTTTCACTTGGTATGAATATAGGTGGCTATGATACATAAACATTAAGGTGATCGTAAAAGTGTTTCTTAATTTATCCTAAAGAAATATGTTGGCGACGGTGGGACATAGAGAGGATTCATAAGTTTCTTGTCATTACAACAGAATGTTACTACTATGAGGCAAACTTGGCAATTAATTTGCTTGTTAGGAGTGCAAACGCTCATGACAGTTGAAAGTGTGATGTGCAGAGTTAGTAATTAAAATGTGAATGTCTTTCTAAACTTCACAAATGAATGTGTACTAATACACAATAAAGGTAATTGCTCATCACAATACACCAGGTATAGGTATATTAGTGATACTAGGTACATGTGAGATTCTCATCTTTTGAGTGTTTAGGTAAAACTTTGACTAGACTTGTTAAAGTACCTTGTGCACAGTGTACACATTATACGCAGAAAACCGAGAATCTATTGCATATACACCAGTATAGGTTTAGGTATGTGTTTTTAAATGGACTTGTATGACTGATGCTGCTGTATGTGTATTCAAAAAACTAAGTCATGGGAAAATTCTTGAGATTTTATCCAAGAGCTAATTATATTCACAGTAGGTAGATGTTTACCATTGGTGGATGGATACATTTACGTACGTGATTGTTTCTCACTGTCTTTGCTTGAATACACAAAACAATACTTAAGGGTTATGTTATAAGAGGAGGTTAAAATGTGTATTAGTGTAAGTATAATATAAAGTAGAGTACAATAATAGATGCAGTACTATTACACGCATACACT
The DNA here is from genome assembly GCA_034694085.1 of Pogonognathellus longicornis. Taxonomy (NCBI): domain Eukaryota; kingdom Metazoa; phylum Arthropoda; class Collembola; order Entomobryomorpha; family Tomoceridae; genus Pogonognathellus; species Pogonognathellus longicornis. Next base: position 53,181 of record JAQFYB010000138.1, read on the forward strand.
TAATTGAAATTCATACAATTCCAAAAAAATCAGGGATTATGTGTGTGGTTTATGTATATCACTTGGAGTATTTACATGAGTTGGCGTGTTTTATAGCTTGGTTATTGTAATTTATGCATCCAATTAATATTTGTATAATCCAAATCGTACTCTTTTAAAAGAATTATTGCTAGATTCTGTACAATATCTGATTATTGAGTTTTATCATATTCTATTGTATTTATGCTTTATGCTAACAAGTAGGCAAAAAGTTAGTACGCAGATGAATGATTGTATGACTACAAACAAGGAACGTAGCTATTTATTATCTTATTATTAATTCTTATCTTTTGCATGTGTTATACAGTACTGCATTACAAACATTACATTGCCATTTGAATTCTCATGGATTTTTAGGATTCAGTGATTCGTGAGATTACATTTATCAGGTATAGACTAGACCTAATGTATGTGTGTACGTAAGTATTCGAAGTATGTTGTTATAAATACTGCATAACGCATAGTTGTGGTTTCTGTCAGTATTGTTGCACAATAATCTTATTCTCTTATTAATGCAAAATGTATGTATTTAAGTCGAGTGTTTAGAATGGGAACTGAGAACTGACGAACGATAAGTTAATGAATGCTCTGAACATGCACTGAATCTAGTTATATTATAGGTACTACAATATATAGCGTGTATTCTTATTGTCTATTATAAGGGATAAATTGTAAATTTTATTTTTCTGTGTTTTTCCTACGTTTTTTGCGTACCACTACGCAACTGGCTGTGTTGTACTCTGTACTTGGCCAAGGTTAAGTTCGCTTTTAAATTCCCATTTACAAAAAGCTGCGATTATTTATTTCTATTCACATCATCAACTAAAATGTTATGTCTTCCGTTGGTGTTTAATGGGACTTTGTTGAATGGGAATCGTTAAGAAACTTCATAATGGCCCCACTCAGTACTTAGAGGAATGTCAGTTAATTACCATATTGTAGATCTTTCTTTTAAGTCTAATTTTTTTAAATGAGTGAAGAATTTTGCACTAAAGCCTTGCTTAATCCTTTAAAAATGATCTGTGAATCCCTTTTACTAAATTAAGTCGAGAACGAAATTTATTTAAACTGTTTTGCTGTTATGTTTTGCATGTAAATAAGGACACGTATGAGAAGATTTAGCGCTTACATTACAGCAGATCTTGTCTGGAAGGATTCATGTTCATCTGTAGCGTGTCTTATGAGTTTTCGCATATTATATGCAACTTCGAAGACTTGAGTGGCAATCGTGCGGAAAAGCGAATTGCGTAAGCAAAATACAACACGTACTCTCACAAAAAGGATAAATAAATACGCAAATACGATGCAAATACATTTTCTTAAACATCCTCTTTGAGCTGTGAATATTTATTACATAAGTTACTGTAATACACTTGGGCTAAATTGTCAAGAAACCGTCAAAACTTGATGTTTGACTTTCCTTCATCCTTTTAGGCAAATTCCTATAAGGATAACTATTCATATATTTACGTCTGAAGCGTACACAATCAACAATCAACCATTGTTGTAAGGTTGCATGCATAATTTCGTTTTAGTGTGACTTTAAAATTATTATTGTTGTCTTCTCCTTTCCTTTTTCTAAAAAGGAATCAAAACACCTTGACCTTGCTACGACTTTGTCTGTAATATCATACCTAATAACAATAACTTAAATACCTTAGTCTAGTCTCAACGAGCTGCATTTTGTTATGAAACCTAATGACCTAGTTGGAATTAGACTAAAATGAAACGAAATTCATATGCACTAAATATTTAAGTACAAAAAACTGTTACATGCTTTAATTATAATAGCCCATCCATTATACATAGAGTATACACACATACATAAAGTCCATTATAATTAACGAGTGTGTTACACTGCTTGAATTTAAACGGACATTTAGTAATTGCGATAAAAACCCATTCTGTAATTTTACTGCTAATAAAACCCTGACTACAGTGTGTAACGAACAACTGTACTAATTGAGTTATTGAGTTATTGCCAATTACAGCGATATTTATGTCATCACGTGAAAGTCTTGATGTATTACTTCAGACGGATTTGTTTTGCTGATTAAGTAGTAACTGTTATTTAAATTAAAGTCTTATACACCACTGAATAAAGCACACTGTGATTCCAAATCAGTCTGCAAAATATTGCAAATCCTATGGTGGCAATAATAGTCGACAATTTCAATTCATCTGCAAAGGTATCTATAGCTATAGCATGTTTATCACTAATTATAATGTTAACCAAGAGAGATAAAGAGAGATTTCATATGAATGAGTGAGTGAGAGTTTTTCTTGCCATCAATGCGGTCACTTCGTGGTAGTTGCCAAACAAGATATCAGATAAGCAAAAGTCATGTACGGATCTGTCACAACAGACTTAAGACAGAAACTAATATGCCATAATATCCCAGTCTCCTTGTTGATACATCCGAGTCCCTTCGAATGCAAACAGCTCACAGCGTTTTCTTGTACACAGACGCAAACACACAGTAGATCTGTGTACATGACTGCAATTACTACACTACTAGGCCAATTTTAACATTAATGTCTCATTCTCGTGTTTCGTGTCGTATTATTACGACGAGATTTTGTATCATACTTACTACATTTTCTACTACACACATGAGATTACAGATGCATTACAAAAGATTTTCCTTTTAGGCTTCCGGCTACGCTCGATTTCATTTTACGTGGTTTCATTCCCTTTTAACGTATCATTTACTTACCACACCACAATACCTTTGCTATAATTCCATTCATATCCATATGACATGGCACAGAGTACATTCTACATACCTAGATATGCTCTACTCTCATTATTATTTTCCTTCTCTAGTTTCAGAGCTTCGTCTTTGTTTTCCAAATTTCACTGTGTATCATTTTTACCATTAGTTATTATTCTAATTATTATTGACTGATGCGTTTGAATTGCAACATAACATATTAAAAGTGAGTTCGTACACAATAGACCTAGACATTATTATTAAATACAATGTAACACCTTTTACATACTGTTGTTTACTAGTTAGCATACCTAGCACATGCAAAGTAGCACTGTCGTGAAGTTAAGAAATTGGTTTCAAATTATTTTCTAATAAAAATGATATTTCCTACCGTTGTTTGTTAGTGCACGATGCAGTTACTTTTACTTTCACCTGTAAATCCTATACAATTGTGTCATTTCTTGTTTACAATTCAATTTAACTCTCTTAGCTTGGCTCGTGTGAGCAACTATAAAGGAAACCACACTAACCCATTAGAATAGATTGCAAATAAATAATGCTAACAGAAAAACTAAACTTAAACAGGTGGTAATAATACATACAAAAATACATTGCATGCAGATGTGCAATTCTCTCTCGATAAATATATACATACACAGTACTTAAGTATTATGGTAATTTATTTACATGGATGTATCTGCACATATTCATGCATAGGTACCTAGGTATATATAGTAAGTGTCATACACATGCATACGTTCTGTAGGAGTATTTTTGCAAGTTACTTACTGCTAGATTTAGAATGTACATTAAACTTGAAACGAAATTACTTTGCGACACAGCTACTATCTATACTTGTACACAGATGCTAAAAAATTGATTGCGTGTTCTTGCACGGTGCTAATGTTAGCAAATCACGGTGTCATTTGTTAAAGTTTTGCTGTATGTAATACTTCGTACACACAAAAAGAAGGAAATCACCATGGCTTACATTAATGACTGGTATTATTACGCTTTATGGCTCAACTCTATGTTTAATCAAAATAAAGCACATAAAACTTCCGAGACACTTTGCTCCATCATGTTAACATAAGCTGTCTGTATTAGTAGTAGCAAGTACATTAGTGTAGTGTACAGTATGCGCATACACTACTGTGTATTATACTAGGTATGTAAAGTACAATCCTATGTGTACGTACTACCTTGTGATATTATGTGTTGTAGATACCCAGCTGTATAATATTTTCTTTATACATTTCAGACCGTAAACTTATCAAGGTATCTATCTGTGTTCTTGTGTTGGAAGTGAAGAGTTTAAAGAAGATAAGTTGAGTAGGACTTGAGTTGAGTCGAGTGTGTGTTGGCAGCGATTTGATTTTATTACTGTTGACTGTGTCTATTTACTATCTGGAAACATTGAGAAATATCTTGGCATGATTTAAGTGACCTGTTCTCACATCACAGAAGCTCTTTTGCAGATATGGAGAGACGGAGTGAGTTGAGTTGCAAAGATGGATCTACATTCTACACATAAAAGTAGGAAAGCTACGTGGATGTAGTTGAGTTGAAACCACGAAACAAATGAGAATTTATCTGTCTCACTTAACCAGACAATAACTAATCTTAAAAGTACACCACACCACTAACCACCACCACCGGATTCTCAGATCATGTCACACAACTGCATCGTCTTTTCTTTTCTCAACACAGACGACAAGACTCTCATTTATAATACAATGTAAAGAGTAGTGCTATATAGCTTAACCGTTGTATGATTGTATGTAGTATGCACTGTGTAATAACTAAAGTACTGACGTTTCCAGAGCGGAAACCCTTCCACGATTTTTGTCCTCTCCTTTCCCTGCTTTTCTTTGCACATAATAACATAAATTCTAGATTAATATTTTGCTAGATCCTTTTCTGAATCACTAGTGTATTTTATTTGCTACTATGGACATTTTATACGTTGAAACTTAATAGCAATATATGTATACTCTGTACAAATAACACTAATGCTACTAATGCACAATAAATGCAAAATGTGTGTACCTTGGTATGTAAAAGTTTTACAACGTTATTTTTGGTGCACATTTTCCACAAATTAAAATTCGCATAATTAAATGCAGACAATTTTACGATTCTTTAGGTGTTCGATTGAGTTGATTATTATATTTGCAATTCAAGAAAAACGACAGTTCAGTATACACTATATTGTCTTGCTATTTACAAGGTTTATAGTATGAATCTATAAAAACGTTCTATTAAAACTTGTGCATCACTCCCTATTTATAATCTCACTTCTACTATGCATAATCTAATATGCAAACACTTAGTTATTGTTAGGGAATCTTTTCAAGACCTATAAATCAAATGGGAGATAAAATAAAATATCTCTTTCAGTAATCTCTTAGTAGCTTTATGTGAACACATCTTGTTGCTCCTTGTTCTTCAAAATGTGTACACGTACAACTCTTATTATTGGCCACTGCAATGTTAAGAGAAACGAGGGAATGTGTGCAGAAAAGTTAAGCTGAGGACTTGTAGAAAGAGATTTGAATTGCCGTGAATATTCTATTGTGTATTTATTAAGCTACAAATCTGTATCATTTATCTTCGAGATGATCACTCTTCGTTTCTCAGTGGGGAACACAAAGGGAAGCGAGGGAGTCCTCGTTTCATTACTTACTTATTTAAATTGCTTTTTATGCCCATTAAAAATACAGCACAAAATACATAATGTTTTTGAACTTATTATTATTGTAGCCAGTACCAATAAGGCAAGGCTGTACAAATTGCAAGGTATTTTGTTTAAGTATAGCTGCTGTATACTAAATTATATACCTACCTACTCCATTATTTCTTCAAGATCTACATCATCATCGTCGTCGTCACCATCTGCATAATGCGTTTCCATTATTAATAAAAAGGCACTGCGAATTTCTAATGATGTTCTATTTTTGACTGTCGTACCGTTACATGAAAGGGTATAATAGACCTATGTACTACAAAGTATAAGTAATCCCGCCTTGGTTCTGGTTGAAATGACTTTTCATGCCGACAACAACACTTTTCTCTTGTGTCAATACAATATCTACAAAGAAGTAGACAGAATATACAAATTTTACTTTCGCACTGGTGTTGGTCATGTAGTTTTAGCACTTAGGATGATTACCTGCGTGTTTTGGGACGATGTAATTTAGTTGAGGAGTATCTTGTTAACTATGCGTTGATAATGTCATCAATTGCACGAATAAATACTCTCAGCTGTGGTCTTCAGCCTAATGACGAAATGCATCCTGTTGTAATTTGTTTCGACGAAAATTTTCTCTTTTGCTGTGTAAACAAAGAATTAGCATTTGCAAGTGGGGTAAAGAATAGATCGAGTAGGAAGGAATGTTGATTTAGTTGTTTTCCAGGTGAACTCTGGTATAAACCAACAAACTTATTGCAAGGAGCTTGTTGTGGTTGTGTAGTTAAAAATGTTGCATTATTAATGAGATGGCTTACCATACCAATAATATGAGTCATTTAACTCAATTAGCTTTTTATTTACCGTTATCCGTATGCCTATATATACTATTACTATTTATACCTACACTTCTGTGGAAATCTTTTAACCATTCTTCTCAGGAAAAAAGGAACGCAAATGTATTCATGATTTTCATTGGAAGTCAATTGACTGATTGTTTGTCATGTCACATAGAAGAGTTATACACATTATAATAATACCTACAAAAACAAACCGTATAGACTTTCATTCTTATTTATTTTACCGTCAGACTCTTACTCTTATTGCACATGATGAATAGAGATTTCAGTTTGAGTTCACGAAATTAAATTTTAATTACCACGTATCAATTTGTCTGCAGGAGATGGATTTATGAGCTCGTTGTGCATTTCAAATGCATTTATTCCGCTAATAATGATATTTAATGTTCTTGTGACTAAGTTTATTGCTTGTTTGTAAATGCAGACTCAGATCGTTTAAAGTACTTTGCAAGTGTATCCTCGAGGCTGTAATGTTAACTTTATTAATGATTGAATGAGGTTTATCACTTGCTCACTCAAGAAGTTCATCCTGGTTTTGCTTAGAACGCTTTTTGTGTACGGTTCGAATACAAGCAAAAATGCTAACTGCTTTTTTAGTGTCATTATGATATTGTCTCCTTCCACTGTGCTTTTGAATCACTCCCTTGAGTCCCTTGTCAATGAATACAAAAGCAGTTCGTCCGCGTTTAGTTAAAGAATGCCTTACCCATAATGGCTATTAGTTTGCATAGCATGAATTACTATAAACTTTTGGCCTCGTGCTTAAAAACAAATATTTTAGTGCATAAACTTATTCTTTTGTTTTTCAGACTTATTTTACCAGGAAGTGTATAAGATTTTTTAAAGAAATTAGTTGCAAATCTTTTGTTGTTTCTCAAGAACTGTTTGCATATTTATGTTTCCCCTGTTAAGTGGAGATCCGGTGCATAATGAAAAGAAATCTGCTTTCATCACTCTTCATTCATTAACCAAAGAAATGAAAATAAGCAACCTGTGACATAGAAATTAGAAATATATACAAATTATGAAGACATTCATATGTACAGCAACTATGAACAACACATCACACTGGTTATTTTTATGATTTATATATATGTACCTAGGTACTAATCCAGGTCGAATCAAAATCTTATAACTACACACTCGCACTCGTATAGTATACATAGTACAGGTGGGAACCAACAGATTTTTTCAGGCTCGGTTCGAAGATCATTGGAACATAATTGAGCAGGCTCAACTCGTTGCCATCTCTCATATTTGTACTTACATAGGTCACTGGGAATCGGGGGCATTTTTATGGTAAATATTTTTAAGGTAAATAAATTAAATATTAAATATAGCTAAAACAAATGGATTCAGTACAAACCTGAATGTTAAAGGGAAAAAAATAATTATGGAAATGCGTATCAAAAATAACGGCTGTCGGCATTTACAATCTTTCAGAACAGAAATGCATTGAAAATAGAATGGTGCGTTTGAAATTGATGAACAAGCGAAAGCAGTTAATTCTTTTTTAGCGAAATGTAAATTAGGTTATTAGGTATCAGTAAATACAATGTTTTGAATTTAAATTTCTAAAAACTATGGATTGAGAGAGAGGACATGAGAGATTCCAATCCATTGATACCTACTGGAATTATCCATAATATAAATGAATTAAAGACCATTGCCCCTTTTCAGTTAAAAAATCCAAGCAGAGCGATTATTTTCAATTTTAAAGAGGAGTTTACCATGCTGAAAATTCTTTACCCATACGATTGTGAATGAAATGTGTGTATGTGTGTGTAGAGTAGTTGTAAAGAGAAGGACTGTTTGTTAGGTATGACACATCTTACAATGCATAATGCATTTGCTAGACAAAGTTATCAGCTATAAAGGCAAAGCCACAAGAGAGAGAGAGAGAACTGTTTTACACAGCAAGAGAAACAGATAGTAAAGGGTAAAGATAGTTAACTCGTCCTTCCTAGCTGCAGGACACGACAAGACAGGTGCCCTACTAATCCCAATCAACAATCTGTATGATGCACTTTGTGTGCTGTGCCATTGGGAATACTTATGAACAAAAGGTTTCGAATTCTTTTCCTAACCGTACCCTTTCATGCAGATACAAAATATTATACTCCTTTTACAAAACCGTTTACTAACTCGTACATAAATGAATAGAATATTCATAGCAACGTATATTTAGGGACGATAGACACGCACATTCGCCTTGCGACGAAAAACTCATTGATTGTGCAGCTGCTGGTATAGAATTTTCTATAATTGTATCTGTTTTTCGTTGCATTTCACATTAGTAGTTGACTTTTTTCATGTTCGGTTGATGTGTCAAATGAAAATCATCTGCAGGTGTAATAAGTGTGTAGTCTGTACTCAATGAAATTATGGCGTTTCATTCATTTAACTACCTTGGTAAACTGCTTTGTTACAATTTGACACTAGTTTTTCGTAAGTATAGAGTGCGAACGCTCTTTTAGCAAAATTAAGTTGATCATTTATAGGTTCTTCTATATATATTTTATACTACCTATACTAACTACATACCGATATGTGCATGCATGTAAGTGTATGTAAATACACAGTTGTAGTGAATGCAATCAAATCAAAGCTCCACCCTGCCAATGACTGTGAGTCGACTTTATAGACAATTTGGAGAATTATTAATATTCATTAAATCTCTCTCATTACATTCCTTAATTCGTACACGTTATTTTCTACGACGGTTTGTGTGAAGAAATGTGAAATAACTAAATCATGAGTCATTACCTTGCGCATCGTTTGTCTTTTCGACAGATTAATAATTCAGGTTAAGATTAGTAATGCAATTTCACTGTTATTGCTGTTACTAACTAAGGGGAGTTTTACTAGCTTTCTTTTCGTAATGGAAGAAGAGGGACGTAATGATTCATTCATTTTGATACACAGAAATGTTCTTCTAACAAACTTAGGATGACTGCATTACTTTCGTTTCTTTTCCATGTGTTCTAGTATAAAGTTGAGGTTAACGACAGATTGTACTAATTTGTTGACTCAAAATCTCAAGATAAAATAGCCTACCTTATCGAGTTTTTCTTGAGTAGCAAAAATGTATCTGAAACAACTCAATTCTACTATTTCCATTCCAACACTATACATATGGAGGTGGTATTTCAATCTATAATTTATTTTCTAGAAATATTGGAAAATGTGTATCAAAAACAACACTGATTCCACATAAATTCCAAATATTTTTAGATTCAGCGTTCATCAATTATCACTATCAGCAGCATTAATTACAATCTTTGTGCAACAAAATTGCAATGCAAATGGAATGATGCGTCTGAAAACCAAAGTAAGTAGTTAAACAACTGCTAGTAAACTTGGTTAGCAATAAATTGATATTTTATATGTAAACCGACACAAAATGAAAATTGAAAGATAAAATGTCTAATTGCATATTTGTAGCATATTAGCTTTGTCGTGATTTTGAGTATTGAAGTTTACGAGTCATTCCATTTATGATCTTCATCGTCTGCACGTTCGTGTACCAATTCAACTGCAATGTTGTGTACAACGATATAACCAACAAAGGCTTGTTAAGGTTGATTAAGCTGCTGTTGGCTGATTATGTTGTCAGTGCTTTCCATGTATTTAGTCATTCTATTTCTTGACTAGTGCGTCCTACAAGCTTAAGCTGCATCAGGTACATGTACATCTATTGAAATTACTAACTCTTGGCAACATCATCATGAGATGAATTAAGGAGCGCATTATTATTATTATTACCATTATTATTATATTTGGTAGTCCTACTGCTGATGAACAAACGTTTACTATAAAACCATTCATTACACATTTAATGCTGCGATAACATTTATGAAAAGACTATTTGTCTTCAGCACATAGTAAACAAAACTAAACATGTATTCGAAAACAATCAGTAAACCAATACAATAATCTCACAATGATTTTGTGTAGCAAGTTACTTACTAGCTACTAATGTTCATAATATCACTACTTTTACTAATGTAAAATCTGAATATTCACACACACCACTCTTTCATTGTATTCCATCAGACGATTCCTTTTTAGTATGACTTTGGCATTGTGGTCGTTCGTAAGTAAGTTTGTACCGTTGCTTCTTGAGTATCCAATTTCCATAGCGCACACAACATTAGCATTAAAGTCATGCCAGTGTAATGTGTAGTGTGGCTAAGCTAAGACAATGTTTTGAGGTCATTAGGTGATTCGAAAGATTTATTTGAACAGGGAGGGCTTAATTATGCTGAATGCAACACAGCATCACAATATCATGATGGTCATGACCAGAGTTTCGCTTTGTAAAATTTGCGGACAGAAGAGGCTGAGCCGTGTTGTCGAGCCGGTATGTGTGTAAGAAGAGTAGTTGGCATTACAAGTACCACAAGTACCATTACACTAATAAAACACATACACTATATACTAGGAGTACACTTCTAAGCAATAGAAAACATGAAGGAGAAAATTTTCAAGTCTTTTCCCTTTTATTTGCAGATAAAACCTTATTTTACATATTAGTACAGATAGATGTATTTAAGATTCGTAGTATATGCTTCATAAATCTTGTGTGTACTATGCATATTCAAATGCTAAAAGAAATTGCAATATAATATCATAGAGCTTCACTAAGCCTAGCCATGAAAAAATTAAAATGTTATAGCTACTTAGTACTTACAGTATATTTGGTGGGCTGTGTACTATTCATTTCCATTTTTGTATTATGACAGTTCTCACTTTTGTTTGAGACTGCAAAATATTCTTTTGTGCAATGAGGTTTTATTTCGCACATACATTTACTTTCATTATTATTAGCAGTAGTATAGTAGTTGTATCTAGAATCTACACACATAAATAAAATAAGTACATGTGTTATTTATATGTGTATCTCTTTTAAATTTGAGTACGATATGCTTAAGTAGAAAAACATTTCTTTCCTTGTAACGACAGTACTTCTGGTGTATGTAGGCTATAATAAGCTTGAAGTGTTGTATTATATTAGTGGGACGATTTTAGCTAAGATTAGATTTTTGGCACACATACGTACTATCAAATACGTTTGTAAATCTCTCAGTTTATGGCTTCTTTTGTTTACTAATTCCAAATTTGGTGACCACGCCAATATTTCTGAATAATGAAGTCAAAAAACAAAACAAGTCTCAAGGTAAGGTTGTGGCAATAATAATCTCCAATCGCTATATCTCCATGTTCGCTCTCACCAACTCATTCCGATTTCGTTCTCAATTCCTTATATGAAACTCAATCGACAGTCCAATAAAATCTATTCAATGAGAACTATCAGTATGCAAATTTCCAATGCATTTCTGATGTAGGATTGATGGGGCTCTTGACTTTTTACAAGATGTTCAAACGTACGTACATACACTCGTACATGAAATGTACTTGTCTGAGAGTGTGTTACTACATCGTATCTAATCGTTCATTGTATCAATCGTCCATTTCATCAGACGGCAACTGTCTATAATTATTTATTAGGTTTACTACTGCATTACTTACTTATTGGTAACGAAAACGTCGTAATGAACTTCCCACACAAATAAATGATGTGAAGCACGCTGTCATTTTTCCTGTTGCAAGTCGCAGTAAAGTATCACTGTACGTTGCGAATGAATTGACATGCAATTCACATAAAGTAATAATATTATTATTGATATTGAGAATAACTCCAATACATACTGTGTGAATGCAGTTGTACATATATTCAACTTTCAAATGCTTCTTGGTGCGTACTGTGTAATATAAATCTGTAGAGTGTCAGTATTAACGTTTCCCTCTCTCATGTCATGTCCCCCTTTCCTGATCTGAAAATTTTAACATTCAAAAAACGAGTCTAGTCATATTCAAGTTGTCTGATTTAATTAATGAAAATCTGTGGTTTGGTTTGGCTTCATTTTGGATTGATGCAGTAGATGCAGCTTTTCTACTTCACCACGATACGATGTACTACAGTGACGCTAGATTCATAAGACATCAACATCATCGTATAAATTATTATTCATAAATTCAAGTTACCTCCACTCCACTCTATACGTTATGTTGCACTCATATCACATATTCACATACATACAACTACATATCATATTATAGTATTCAATGCTAACACATACACATACTCACACACTCACACACAAAAAGTTCTTCTCAATACCATTATTACTTACTTGGGACTCCTAAACACTACAAAAACATCACCTACCACATTTTTTGTCCTTTTGAGTCTCCATTATAAATATTGTATTATTATTGCCTTGCTTGCATATATATTGCATTACTTGTATGTGTAAAATATTGTAGTGAACAACATTGCCAAGCCAAGCATGAGTAAAGTAAAATGATGGAAAATATGCAGAAATGTGTGGGCATAATAGCCATATATTAATAAAATGAGTGTAAGCACACAAACCTTGCATGCACTAAGTACTTCTTATACATACCTGTATATGAATGCACTTGTATGTGGTAGTGTAGTAAAATAAGTATGTGTAGTATGTGAAGAAAATGTGAAGGTAACATTTAAGTAACAAAAACGTAAAGGAGAACCGGTATGAGCTCAGCACTCAATTCCCATCATAAGCTCTACGTTTACCTTTACTTTACCTGCCCGTATTACTTACTTACTCCACTACACTTAACTTACCAGCACTACAAACTTCTTCTGCTCATAATGATGATGAGGCTGCAAAGGAGTATTTGTACAATGAACATATACAACAACAAGGCAAGGTGGAGTATAGACAGATACTTGGCTCACAATTGAGACTTATAAGTCAATCCACCTGTTTTGCTTTCCATTCCTTGCAACAACCACTCACTCTTTGACTGCATGCTACAACACAGTAGTGTACTTGTACTACATAGTAAAAGAGTAGGTATCATACATACCTAGCAGACTAACCTGGCTCTTGTATATAGAAGATTCTCGTCTTTCCTACAAACACTGATTTGTACTCAAAGAAAAACGTAGGCAGCTATATAGTAATGTGAGGCAAGGCAAAGCGAAGCGAGGTATGTAATTTATACAGGTACAAGAAGAAAATGGGAAAACACAGCGAGTAAAAAGGCACGGCATAAGTATTCATGTAGCTGTGAGTGTGCATAGGTTAGATTAACACAAAAGTGTGGACTGTGTGTTGTATATGCATTGTTGTGTGTCTTCTGTTGTACAGTCTGGTACTTTCGTATGTACCTATGTGTGTGTAGGTATAACGTGTACCTAAATATTCATTTCTCTGGCATTGTATTATATTTTTGTAGTGTTGTAGTTGTACTACACACAGAGAGTGGAGGAAGAATTGAATGAAGCTCCTTAACTGGTGTGTTCTGTTGTATATTTGTAGTATACTGGGTCGCACTTTTATGCAGGTATGAGACACAGGCATAGTACACGAAGAAGAAGAAGTGAAGTGGTAGTGTGAAAAGTACTGTATGCCAAAGAGACTCAATTCATTCTTCATAGTTCATAGGCAAAAGGTAGAGCGTGGAATGTCATTTACAAACAATCCATCCCGATTCTTCGTCACTTCTCTTGTTCTGATATGTTCTGAAACAACAACACAGTATTTTGTGAGTTGTAGACACAGATACACGACAGCAGACACAAACGTACTACAAATGTACATGTAGTCTTATTGTGAGTTGATTAAAAGGCTTGGCTTAGTTATTCGTTGCGATTTCCTCCGTTATATTCTTCATCTTAAGTGATTCTTCTGGTCTGAGAGTTTATAGTAGGCAGACAGTCTCCTACATAAAAATAATGTAGACTTGACTCGAAGAAGTACACAGTGAGATAAATTGATAAAGCCCGGAATGGATTGGAGTGAGTAGTGGTCAACGAATTCAACTCAACTTCCTTTCCACTTGTTGCCTTGTACTTTTGTGTCTTAACTGGGCTTGAGTGAATTCTATTATTCTTTTTGTGTTTACGTATCAAACTCGTCTAGTTTGTGCAAAGTGCACATGTGCTTCTCTGTATAATATTCTTCACGTGGGGCATTCAGTTTACTACAACAACCGAAGTGAATGAGTGTGAACGAAATAAAAATTTATATATACCTGGCTACCTTGAAAAACGAGAAGTTTTGTTGCTTCAATTTCTTATAACTACAAAGTTGTTGCACTCCGGAAATATTTGTGCTGCACAGTAATAAACATAACATGAGATTTTATTACGTTTTCACTTAATAAGCAAAGTAACATACAAAATATCATTTTTGATGTTTCGTTCTTACTAATTGGAAGAATTAAACCGAGTTTTTTTGCTAAGGCAATTTTATTGTGTGCTTGAAAGGAAATTCATTATTCAGTGGATGTAAAACATTTCCTGATATCGGTGAATTACAGATATATTATTAGACTCTGCTTGTACCGACATCTCACGCTGTGTCATCTGTGGGAGGACATTTTTTACATGCAGCAAACATCTGTTGCATTGTTCAGAAATTGTTGTAATTAATCGATAGTGGATACTCATGACTCAAACGGATTACTTTGGATATCTGTGTAAACAGTCGTGAGTTGCCAACTGGATGTGTCAATGTCAAAAGTTTTAGCTGATTTTTTGTGATAGTATGAGTTTGTGGGTTCTTTTATGAATTTGCTTCTGTGTACTAAACTACAATTAAACTGAACGTATCAACTAGATGGATGGATGAGACTCAAGCTAACTGTTGATACTTGACCATATAAAATGTAGTTCTACACCCTGACAGCCTAATAGCACCTTCTTAACCTATAATTCATGCAGTGTAAAAATAGTTTTTCTTGGAAAATAAGTTCAAGGAGCTACACTAAGGAATTCCACAATTGAAGCATTTGGATTTTCCTATACATACAAAACGGTGAGCATATAATATTTGACTGCTAGCAATAAGCTTATCGATTGGAATGGACTATACTCGATATTTTGTTTAATCTGTTACTGTGTTCTCATAATCTGAACAGAACGTGTACATTGTTCCACCGCTATAAGTTATAATATTATACAAATTGTATAAAACAATTAGATTTCTATCCTGTATTTTCATTTATCAAAATCGCATCTTAGAATTGAATTTCGAAATTATCCACCTACAAGTTGAGGTTACAAATTATGTAGTGTGAAGTTTCCCTTTGAGGAGTAGCTACGAATAATTATTTTGGTCTGGTGAAAATGCCTGAGAAAATTCTAAAACAATTTTGGTTTTAAACTAGAAATTATTTACATCTTCGTTCCTGCGTATTATTTGACACACAAGAATTGTCATTTTAAAAGTATTCACTTTATAGCTTGTTCACTTGTCATATACATGGCGTAGTAAACTACATTTCTCACAGAAGTAACTATTATAGAACCAATGTAATGTGCATACTGGGTAGCAGATGCTTGGGGAAAAGGAAATTCATTATTATGAATTGGACTTCAACATTTTTGTTACAAAGTAATTTTATAGAGCTAGCGGAAAATTAAGTTATATAAAACCAAAAACCATGTGGTTTTATAAAACTTAATTCCAATCAAACGCATACAACGACATACATACATATACCACATACAATTTAAATGTGATTTAGCCATGGTATTTAAACCTAATTATTTATAACAGTGTCTACAGGAGAAACTGCTTAAATAGGATTTTATTTTACACATCTATAGATGTCTTTCCGCTTTGTCGCTTACCATGTTTTGCTGCTACCTAATCCGTCCCTTACTATTAATCACGCATTATGATTGATGAATGAATAATGAATATTTTGTTCCGCCTCTGTAGTAATCAAAGTGTCAGGAACATACTGTATGACTGTATTCATATACTCATTGGATAACAATTGTCATTTATTACGCATCTCATCTTCATGCTTTTATAAAAACATGCAGATAAAATAATGTTCACAAGCTGTATCCTAAAGTGAAATATGACATCCACATTCGCTAATCTAATGTATAAATGTAAACATATAAAAAGCCTCAACCAAACATTGTAAATATGTTCTGTTTACCGGAAAACCTGTCATCACATCATCAGTTCATTATGTAACACTTACCGTGGCATAATCTGATAATAGTAAATGCAAAATGCCATCTTCAGTTATATAATCCATTGGAAGATTAAAAATGCAATGAAACGTAACAGTAAACTGCAGAGCGAAAGAAAGAGAGTACTTAAGTTTGCAACGAGCCGCTCTACGGTATTTAACTTAATCTATCATTATCATTAGCAGTGGATTATTCCAGAATGGACTGGAGTAGTAGAGAAGTAGCTGTATAGAAGTATTATTGCATTGTAGCCCGTTAGAAATTCCGAGTGAGCACGCATCTCATATTATTCTCATGTTAGAAAGAAGTTGGTTAACGATGTTATTTCACATGCTGATGCTAATTTCATGTGTAAAATACTTTCAGGACCAAAGTAAATACAATCATCATATTTAATCACAATCAGCCTCCTGCTGAATCTTGTGAATCCTTCTCTTTCTGTCTGGCTCACAAAGAAGAAGTCACAGGAACTCGTTTAACTTCAAAAGATCGTTCTGTACAGTTGAATAGCAGAATAAATTCACCAGCCCACAGTAATTCCACAATACTACTACACTTTTGCATGTGTAGTGTGCATTGTATGCATTGTATTCAAATACCTGCTTAGTTATGGTCGATAACTATTCTAAAAACGCAGGAAACGAAGTTCTGTACACGAAACTACACCGTGGGGATGAACACACAGAGATGCTTTCGGTTTGTGTGTTATGTGTGTGTGTTTATTTGCATAGAATTTATTCATGCAGATGAAGGAGGGTGCATTACACACGAATGCCTTTATAAAATACATATTTACTTCTGCTAACAGCTAATGAGACTACAGACGCCTGTATAATTAATCTTGCTGTGATGTTGAATTGCGTTTGCTTAGCGTGTCAACATGCCTTTCATTGTTTCAGATGCAGAGAGAGAGAGAGATTCCTTTCCTCGAAACTGATTTAGAAGTAAGATGTGCTCAGCCAAGCTGCTAACAGCATTACTAAGTCAAAGTAATGTAACACAAAGGTCTTAGTGAAAAACTTGACTGATTGTCAATCTTCCACTGCATTAGTTACTATTGCACGACATTTTACTGCATTGGGTAACCTGTTTAAAGTCTCTACTATTCGTACTTTACTGTAATGTCTGTCGGCAACTGCTACTATTCTAAATGTACACAAAAGTGTCATAATCCCATGAAATATTTATCTTTCAGAAATAGCTAGTGTATAGCCAATTCAGAATGAGTATATGAGAAAGAGATATAGGTCTTAATTGCATTAGTCATTAGTGCTGAAATTCCTCTAAAGATGAAAGAGTAAATTTACTAATCCTAACCAGTACTTGTTGTTGACATTTTACAAATAATAGTCTGCACCTACTGAGATGACTAAAAGTTACGCAGTTTTGGTTTAACTGCTTTCTGTCACATATAAAGTACTAGTTTGACAAATTTATTTCTATAGCAAAGTAGCTATGTTATACTTCTACCATCTACTACTACTATACATTATCAACAGCTATTATTATTGTGTGAAAAGAAAATGGAAATGTTCAATTGGTTTTCTACAGAAAACACAATTAGTTAAGTCATAAAGCAAAAGTGTATTATGGTGTGTTTTTATTATTCTGGGCTTTTAAGTTATGTACTTGTGCGATAAGTTATGTGAGTCTTTCTTTTCTTATGTTAGTTAGAACTTCTGCTGCAGTATAGTATATGATATTTATATATTCTGAGGAACAGGCTCACCTAATGATATCATCATTATAACTTTAATAGGTACACCCTTGGAAGCAAAAACGCCCTTAATTCCATACAAATAAAAGTCGTACTGATAAATATCTGATCTCATCTGTAAATTGTTGAGGAGAGACTTTTGTACATAAAATATTAACCCTTTCACATACAGTATATCACCATGCTGTAATGCAGCTGAAGGGATGTACTGTGATGTGATAGAACGAATCTGTTTGCAATTAGAAGATGCAAATGAAACAAGATGATGTTCAATGCAAAAATGAATTATGTGGGCGAAGAAAATAAATAGCAGAACAGGGCAA
The DNA here is from genome assembly GCA_034694085.1 of Pogonognathellus longicornis. Lineage (NCBI taxonomy): Eukaryota > Metazoa > Arthropoda > Collembola > Entomobryomorpha > Tomoceridae > Pogonognathellus > Pogonognathellus longicornis. The sequence continues at coordinate 71,571 of JAQFYB010000138.1, forward strand.
GGTACTCCAAGGCAGTATCGTTTAGCATTAGCATCACAAAATAGCGAAGCTCAGCAAGACTTTGTTTACTACCTCCTTTTTTACTTCACCAGAAAAACTGCTTGGACACGGCTACACAATTGCATCACAGATCATATCATAGATATTTATAAACCTCTGCAATTTTATTATTCCACTTCACCTATGCATGCACTAAACACTCTCATCACATCATCATAATCTTCAACAACATCAATCTATGTCTCCCTCTGCCATTTCTTCAAATTAATAGAAATAGCTTTATGTATTTATGCATTTTATTCTCTCTGTGTGAGGCTATTCAGATTTATTTCTGTTATAGCTAATCGTGCATTCTAAATTCTAATGTGTTTAATTTGTAAATGATAATGATGTCCATTTCAGTGCAATCGCACAGAAAAACTTGTCTCCCATTCACAATCACACTTCACACAGTTGGCAAACTAATGCTTGTTTGCTATTGATAATAATGCTATTCAAATAGCCTTAGAAAGTTTCTAAAAACGTAATAATTTGTCCTTGTATTATCCACGTTCCATTAGCTTCGCATGAATCTCTTTACATAATATTCTTGAAACACCTCTCTGTAATAATACATTGCATATAATTATATAGCTAAATAAATCTCCTAATAATAATAATACCTTAAATTCCTCTATGCAGGTGTGTTCTTTGATGCATTATTATTTGAGTCTAAAGACTGTTTAAAACCAGCCACAACCTAAAAAACTGAAAACCTTTGTTACGAAACGAATAAATTATTAATATTTCTACGAGAAAATGTATTTAGCAATTAATTTTCAGTGATGTGTAGTACATTAGTTAAGTTGAAGTAGACATGAAGCAGTATACAAGTACTATATAGTTCTACTAGATAACTAAGTAAAGCATGGCCAAGGAGTTTCTGGTCTGTAATAAGAATATTATATACGAGGATGTGTAATGCGTATGTATTATTTTATTTACTACCTGTGTAATGTGATGTTGTATGTGTATTGTATGGTTGAATGCAATGAGGTTCGACGACCCTCATATACGCGGACGGCTACTATACAAGACATTTACGAGGTACTACTTCTTACTTGCGATGAGACTGTTTAACTCATCTGTACTACTATAAGTCAGTCAAAGTATGGTGTGGCGATTTACAATTGAAATCAAGTCAAGACACACAATTGGGAAGACAAGGAGGAAGGTAGCACACAACAAGTACAATACCTACATAAGAAATACTACATACTGCTGAGAGAATGTGTGTAGGTTGTTGTAAGTATTTATTTTGTAGTTTTAATACAATTGCTTTTATGTATAGGTAATAAGAAGTAGGTATGTCCGAATCTGCATCCTTGTGTTGTTGTTGTTGTTTTTGTTGTCGCTGCTGTTATTGTAATTTACCTCTTCTCTTATGCAAAATAGAACACCATAATACAATATTATAGTGACAGCCTTTTGTGTAGTAGTACGGTACTGTGTAGGCAGATCCTAGGGCAGATACTATTCAATGCATTGTCGTAAAATGACTCTGTTTAAGTAATCGAATCACATAGTACACCTTTGCACAGTAATCGCTACATTAGTCATGCTATTACACACATACATTATCTTGCTTTAATCTCTTCATAATACACACTCACAGTAAATACAATGGAAATGCAACATTTGATTTCCTATATTTTATTATGTTCAGTGCATATAATAGTCAAAGTTCATATCACGTCTCATCAGATGTGGATGATCATCATCCGATCAAATTGATTCTTTGGGCTTGGCTTGCCCTCACTTCACATCAGTCAAATGAGATACTCAAAGGAAACTTGAGACAGGATTCTCATACTTATACCTAAGCTGCTAAACTCATTGCAAAAACATTGTACTACATGTACTGCTATAGTAAAGGAGTGTAATATATTATGTATTTTGTATTTAGTAGGAGAAAGGAGATCAATATTGTTGGAATATTAAATGACTAACAAACTACTACTTACTTACTTGACCTTTTTCGATTATAATTATTGTAGTTAATTATATTTACTTCAAATATAATATGCTTACACATAACTTGAACAGACAGACCTCCAAGTAAATGAACTTACAATTGGTTTATTTATATCAAGTCTTAATGAAGGTATCAGGTATGTTACAGTTCGTAAGTTTAAGATCTTTAAAAGCTAGGGAATTATTGTTTTTGTTTTAGGTAGGTCAAAATCAACAATAATTATTTCAGTATTATTATACCGTATTGCGTTTAGCAAGGCAATGGGGTCTCTCTAAATTGTCTAAAAAGTTATTATAAAATTATAGTTTAATAGCATAGATTAAAAATAAATAGAGAGTACAAAATATTTATGTATTAAAAGGATTTTGATTATTAGAATTTAGAATATTATATTTTACAAATAATTATAGAAAATGTGTATCAAAACTAAAGCTGTAAAACATGTTTACATAATTTACAAAATATTTTATAAAAAAATATTTTGGAACTTTTTATTTTTCAATGATAATTTGGTCTATCTAAGTTTTTACCTTAGTACTGGGATTTTTAGCCAAAATTTCAGTTTGGATTGGAAGATTGGAACAATTCATTTGTATTTTATCATGTGAATAAAATAATTAATGGGTAACACTACAAAGCTATTCCTTGGAATTTCTACAATGATTTTTAGCATAGCAGCTTGTAGCATTCTTTTCCCTTGCTGACAAATTTGTATTTTTCTTGGAGTCTAGACTTATAGAAGTAGGTACATATGCGCAAATTTTTGGCAGCATGATGCCCATTATGCTGGTACTTACATGTTGTACAGAAATTTTCAAGTGTGGATTTTCCATTGAGCCGTATCATCAGCATATCATTGCAGAACAATTTATTTTTTATTTACTTAAAGTAAAATGCATGTATGTATAATAGAATAGTTTTGAGTTTTAGCGAGATGTGTCTAAATTCTAAGATGTAGCGTAACGTAATGGAATAATAAGAATAACAGTATTGCCGACAGACACGACAAATGATACAGACGAATACACTTTTCAAAGATGAAATCCGGATTTTTTCTTTTGCGTCCTCATCATTATTTTATGTTTTTCTTTTCAAGTCCCATTATTACTCACTACGCGCTTGAATTTTCGTAGCAAGAAATTTGTTTCTTTTTCTTTTGTTCGTCTTGAAAAGAATCATCGTGTTAACGCCAAATGCAGAACATCGAGAGACAAAAACACACATTCCGAAAGGCAAGTGCGACTGTAAACTGTTAACTACGCTATACAGTTTTCAGAAATTGTAAAACGATGATTCTGATGCTGCGTTGCGTTGGGTCTCGTCTTGTTCTGCTACATCCTTCACACTTATGTACTCACTCAACTCACAATCGGAGTTGTTAGAAGGATGATGGAATTCAAAGATGCTTTTTACTACATTGTAGCCATTGCATGGTTCATCACAATCAGTACATATCTACTCCAAATTGTACTCGGTTCATATTTGCCCGTTGCTGACACGTACATTGCTGCAGATTGCATTATTGGTGTGTTTTGCTTTTTTACTTGTTTGGATGTTTAGTAAAATGAAGTGACCAAAGCGAAATACTTTTCAAACGCAGTGTGTTAAGCAAGAGCAACACCAAACCGCTTTTAACACACATTACAATAGCAAAATGCTATAAGGAAGGAAAAGATTAGCAAAAAACATTGTGAATCTTCCAAAATGAATATGCATAGAAGCGAAAAGCAAGAATTGCACAACTTTTCTTAAAGATGTGTGTAACAAAGAAACGTGCAACTATGCCTCTGAATTGTGAAATGGATCTGCTGTGCCTTCAAACACATTCTCTGAGGTTTTGTTCAAGTGTTGAACGCAATCTGTCTCATCTTCCCGTGTAGTGTGATGATTTATTACTGCTCTTTGACAAAACTGATATACTAACATATGTATTTGAACTTTTGATGCTGTGTGGTTTACTTGATTTGGTTTACGGTTTCTGCGGCTCAAGTCGAATTTTCTTCTCACAAAACATACATCATATATCTGCTAAAGAGCAGACGCACGGTTCACTGAATTTCTTGGTAGAAAATCTGTGAGGAGAGTAGAGATTAACAGAAGTTGCTGATCTATTGATTCTCTTATCGGAAGTTTCCCTCATGATAAATCTTTCTACCATATAAACACGCAAAGACATCCATCTACCTACTCATCCCTTTACTCGCTGCACTTCATGTCCAAAATCAAATAGACCGAATGATTACTCTTACAGAGACCTTACTCGTACACTTAACACTAACACATCGAATACTTTTCTACTATGTGGTTTTATGTTTATAGGTATTACAGCATTCTATGTATGTATTTATTTTGTGCATGTACTCATATGGACTCAATCAGCCAATATAATGATTCAATGCTTACACACGCACATGTAGTACTTATAAATATATTAGTGCTTGAACACTGTTATATAGAACGTGTAAGTACACTACAGACATTGCAAGCTCCTGTCATAAATGTTGTTTTACTCAAGACGTTGCTGTTATGTTATTAGTTTTTTCGTGTAGATACTTTAGTATATACCTACCAGAAATTACTCTCTAATAGAACCACACTCTAGTATTTCCAGCACACAGCATGTAATGTAATATATCGTCATAATGTCAATGTCAGAAAGTGCATTGTTCACATCTTCTACCCCTATTACCTCTACTACTATCTAAACTGCCGCACATTGTACGATGGTTAAGATTAGTTGCATGACTTTCTTGAGTAATTTATTTGCCAGAGAGCAACAAGCATTGCATTCGAATTTCAAACGGAGCAGCGGCCGCTAGCACAAGACATACAGGAAAGGGCGAGGAAGATAAGATAATGCTCTTCCAAAACGCCTGGGTTGTGTTGTGTCTGTGTGCAACAATAATGGAATATATAGTGGTGGCTAACAGCTACCTTTTGCTTTCATTCATTAGAGTAGAGTCTTGCATGTAAAAGTCTTGAGCTATGAAGAAAAAATAAGAAAAAAGTCACGTTAAATGGAGAGATGAGAATTTCATGGGTAATAATGTGTAGGATATTATTAGCAGTTATAGAGGAACTCATGAAAATAAAAGTCATCATAGCACAGGCACACCACGCACTAGTCAGCATTGCAATTACCTTATAATATTAAGTAAGGATGGTTAGTAAAGCTTCAGATGTACAGAAGAAGGACGAGCTTATTATTTTGTATTATACGAGTGCCTATATTTATGAGATAGTATGGAAAGGTAGAAGTAAATACATTCGTTTGTAAATTCAGTGGTCTGAAATTGAAATGGTGAAGTAATTATAGTTCCGGTGAAGTAGTAGAAACATTAAGTATATAATGTAAGTATGTTGGCATCTCCTAATGGGGTTTTATGTACTTAGAGAGTAAAGAGGACGATCATTGCACGGCATGCCGTGGTCTTCGTACAACACACGTAATAATGCTACGTAATACCAAGCAAGGGTTAATCCACCCTAGTGAATTAAATGCAACGGAACGACGGATGTTGTTCCTGTCTTATTTATTTCTAATGTACTGCTCCGAGCTACCACCGCACTACATACAAGGTGATGTGATATTTATCATCGTGAGGCAACTCAACTTGTAAACTTTACACTTAGGTATTACCTATATATTACATGCGGACAAAAGTAAAGCTACGTAATATATTAGCCATGTTGTAAACTGTATGGGTATATACTATATACATATTCAGTCTTATTCTCTTTGTTGGTTTAAACAACACTTTTGCCTCGCGAGCTACTTATCGCATCAAAGATTCTGTAATTCGGACTTGACGTGATGTAACGTTGTTGTGGTGCATAGCAGCTTCATCTTTTAGAAGTACATTGGTCCCTGATTTCCAGAGTGTTTTCTTCTTCTTAATCGTGTGACTCTATGGGATTTCATTAAAACGGATGAGCAGACATCCAGGAAGCCTGGTTTGATACGGTGGTAGTTGTAGTTGTTGTATAGGTGCATGTGTATTTTAAAAGGCAGGAGTATAGCAATAAAGTGTAATGTACCTGAAATGCTGTATTGTGAAGATGATGAGTATGGTTCGTTGAAATATTATCTTTGAGTTTCAACAGTAAAATCAACAGACAATGAAAACGCAAGCAAAATCGTTACAGGATAAGGACTGAGGTCAAGTTCATCGACTGAATTTCTGAAAATATTTACTACTACTATGCAGTCTGCTAGTATCTATGTCTGCGTTTTTTATTGTGTACAAGTATGCTATTGTTTGTTACGTAATGTAAACTTTATGAGCTCATGGAAATATACCTGACGTAAGTAGATAGGCATTTTGTATTGTTATAATAGTCAGCAGCTTTTTGTGTTTGCTATTTTTGTACTTTATATGGTGTTGATAATTAGACAATGGGATTGGAGAATCGTGCCTATCAAATTTTGATGCCTTGTTACAATGGAATTGATATAAAAATAAGTCTCTTTTAGGTGAGGTTTCATTTCAATGGACATATTGTTTACGTATTGTTGATAATGCTTTAAAGTGCCACACCTGAATGACATTTTTACACATCAATGGGTGGGACAAGGACCTTCACTTATTCTAACTCTTATCGAGTATTAGACCATGTCATAAGATTTTCCTTAATTCTGCCTATTGATATTTATAACCATGATAGTTTTTTAACCCGTGGACTGCGTTTACCTACTGAATGTGTGTATAAAAACTGTTTTATGGAAACCAAAAATTATTATGACTTCCTACATAACAATTCTTAAAAATTATTTTATTCGTATTGAGATGTTTATTCTAATGTAATGTAATTATTTATTTATCGATTCTAGCGCTACATTTGGTAAGAGAGTAGTCGATAAGGAACTTAGCATAACGCTTGTTAAACAAACGCCCACATTTAAAACTCATCTGTTGTTAAATTGTCTTGTTTGCATAATTCCATTACAGATAGTATTTCTTTATGAATACAAAGTGAAGCTTTAAATGTTCCATTCCATAACAGAAAACAGAGCTATGTAAGACGTGCTGATATTATTAGGGGGATACAATAGATAAGCGCTTAAATTTTTACTTGGTTATAATCGACAGTGGTTATTTTCTGGAATTGAATGCTCCGATTATTTACTCCAATTA